>PVKN010015867.1:0-18217 GCA_004027915.1 Capromys pilorides
AATGCATGATGAAAATAGAAGTTCACTAAGACGTATGCTTACTCAATTGCCAAATATACAATAAAAAGTCTTTTAAAAGTGGAGAAAGACAAAAAATTGCACATGTCACGGTAAACTGATTAGAAGTACAGCTGACTTCTAAACATAAGCTGTGAAGTGCAGAAGAGCTTGGAGTAAATTATTTCAAGCCCTAAGAGAAAGTAATTGTGGCCTGAATTAATACACCTAGGAAAATTTTCCTTCAAAAACAGAAGGATAAGGGCTAGACTGATAGCTCAGCTGACTAAAGCTCTTGCTTAAGCAGAGCACAGTGGCCAGGGTTCAATCTTTGGCATGCTGTGCTGGTCCTGCCCCCAGAGCACACTGAGACAGTGAGTGAGACTGGGTATAGTGGCGTATGTCTTTAATCCCGACTCTTGGAAGTCTGAACACAGGTGGATCACTATGAGTCTGACCTATGTAGTGAGACCCTATAGATATTGTCTTAGAATTAAAAACAAGAAAGAAAAGGTTTCTTCAACAGAATTTCAATAGCACAAGAAATAACAGTAAGAAGCAAAAATAGAATTATAATGAATTAAAAAATTTCTACACAGCAAATAAATCATTTAACCTATAGAATGGAAAATCATTGTAACCTTTTTCATAGACATAGGAATAATATCTATAATATTTGAAAAAACTAAAAAACTAGACCACCTAAAATAAAATGCCCACTCAAGAATTAAGCAAGTAAAATGAATTAGATACTTCTCAGAGGAAGGAATACGAATGGCAGACCAATATGTGAAAAATCTCCAGCATTCCTAGTCACTGGAAAAATGCAAATGAAAATAGTGATAAGATTTCATCTCATGCCAGAAAAAACAGCAGTTATCAACAAATCAAAAATATCAAATATAGGTGTGCCTTCAGGAAAAGGGAAACATCCTACACCATTAGCTGGCATATAAACTAGTACAACCTTTATGGAAATCCATGTGGAAATGCCTCAAGGATCTAAAATCACAAATTTCATATGACGCAGCTATCCACCTTCTAATTATCTTCCTCGAAGGCCTAAGGACAACATACTACAGTGAGCCACACATATCAATGCTTTTAGCAGCACAATTTACAATAGCACCTATCCATCAAAAATGCTCAGATAAAAAGAATTTGGCATCTATGCATAATGAAATTTTACTTTTCTATAGAGAAGGACAAAATGAGACATTTATAGTAAAATGGAGGCACCTGAAAAATATAATATTGAGTGAAATAAATCTTCCACCAAGCGTATGTAGCATATAGTATCTCTCATTTGTGAAATCCTAAGTGTAAACAAAAAGTATAATAAAAGATGGGTAGGAGACACATGAAAGGAGCAGAACAGAATAGGAAGGATTAAAAAAAAAGAATCAAGATGCATTATATACATATAGTGACTCCCAAAGATGACCATAAACTACATATACTTTCAATATGTTCTATTAGAAAAAGGTCTTCGGTTTATTTCATTTTTCTATCTTGGAGTTGCTAGGCTTGGAGTTGTTCGGGAAGATTAGAGGGAAGATATTCCTGGGAGGAATACAGCTCTATAGAGAAGTCTGAGGATGTAAAAGAGCCCAGAATCCTCCTGGCCCTACCTATTCCTCAAAGCACTCTGAAATTTCAGTTATGTCCTCCACTCCATACCTCTTTTGGCATCACCAACGTCATTTGCAAGTAGCAAAAAAGCTGACTGCTGCATTATCATTCATTCCACGAATCTGATACCGCTAATCATGAGCCATTCAGGGTCCTAGCCACTGAGAACACAATGATGAGAATGAAAGACACAGTCCCTGAC
Organism: Capromys pilorides; assembly: GCA_004027915.1. Classification (NCBI taxonomy): domain Eukaryota; kingdom Metazoa; phylum Chordata; class Mammalia; order Rodentia; family Capromyidae; genus Capromys; species Capromys pilorides. The sequence continues at coordinate 1,832 of PVKN010015867.1, forward strand.
TTCAAAGCATTTATGGTCTTTTGGGGATTGTTCAGAAGTTATCATGGGCTTTGCTGTCATGGGATTTCTGCAGAAGTTAGGAGGGAAACCAACCACATAAGGTTCAATCTCAACAACACACACTATGGTATTCTAATGTCTTTCTCATTAATATGCTAACTTTTGAAATAGTGTCACCACACTGAGTGCTCCAGGGAAAGACAAAGGTATAGGAATGAAGGGTAGACAGGGAAGATGGATTGCAGACTGGCTAGCTCTGTACAGCAAGTGGGGAGCCCGATTTCTCCCCAGGGTATTTTTAGCTTTCTATTCTTAGTGATAATTGCTGCATCCTGGTCAGCTCACTACTCGCAGATGAGAAAAGAACAGAGACAATGAGAAAATAGAAACCCAGCGACACTAGGCACAGAGTGGATATATTCTAATAAAATCTTGTGACAATCTCTGTACAAGATAACCTTTCTACACAGATTCAGTGCAGTGAATTGGTCAAATGTCTCTTAATATGTAATTGCTATGCATTAAAACCATGCATATTTAAAACATGTTCATCTTTTGTAAGCTATACTTTAGATTATACGAAGACAGAAACTCAAGGAGACATTGCTTTTTCTTTTTGTCACTCAGTGTCTAAATTGGTTACTTTAGAGAAGCTTTTACCATACAAAGTTCAACCTAAGCCCCCCTCTTTAGGAGCTAAGAGGTCGCATAGTCTTTTTTACGCTATCTTTCCTGGCTGAAGTGTAGGTCCAGACTCTGGATTTACCTGTCAGACTAACCAACAAAAATGGTGAACTATATATGGGTTATGGGAAAGAGGCAAAGTCTTTCTCTGTTTGGTGACAAACAGGGGCGTTGTACTCATGAGGGCATTGTGTAAGATGGGTGCTTGCAACATCAGGAAAGCAGGCATCTGATATCCAACATTAGTGACCAAAACTTGACCAAGTCTACTGTGATTTTGGATGGCACCGTTCACTGTGTGGCCTGAGCCTGATTCTTCAACCTTCCCAGTTAAATTCCTTTCAGTTCAGTGAGAGAGTTGATTTCTGCTGTTTGCAACTGAGAACTCTGGCATCCTCTTCTCAGGCATCTGAACTAGTCAACAAATAGTCTTTTATATCCAGCCCTTGCTCTTTTTGGCATCCACAACCACAGATTCAACCAATCACGGATTGAAAATTGTTTTAAGAGCACATGGACTGAGCTTAGGCGAACATGTTTTGTCCTTGGCAGTTTCCTCTGAGAACTATTTGTGAGGCATTTAAATCGGGTTAGGTGTTATCAGTAACCTACAGATGATTTAAAGTATATGGGAGGGTGTGCATGAGCTATATGCAAATAGTGTGTCATTTCATATAAAGAATTAGATCCTGCACAGATTTTGTTGTTTGCAGCCAGAGTCTGATATCTAATTCCCTGCAATTACTAAGAGACAATGGTATTTTTATAAATTATTCTGTTTGACACCTACCCAACCATATTTTTTCCAGTGAGTACAAACTATTTTTTTCTCTCCCAACATATTGGACATGAAGCCTGAAGGAGCTAAGTGGCTGACAGAGACTCACTGGGGCCAAGGAAGCCCACATTCTAGCCACACTCTACCATGGTTTGCACACCACTGCTTGTGAAAACATCAAGTAAAAACAACCAGGACAATTCTTATTTCTGACCTGAATGTTCACTCAGGAAGCCATAAAACAAGTTTAAAACAGACCTAGGGTCCTGCTGGATCCTAGTTCACCCAAGCTGGCTACTGTCTTTAGATAGATTCTATACTGCCCAGCCTGTCACAGACACCCAGCAAACTTACATCTTACAATTGATCTCTTCATCCAGTCAAGTTACCTACCTGACCCCTGAAGTGCTCTACTCAACTTTCAATGAATGGGGAAAGCAAAAACAATAGTTATTCACACCTTAATATCCCAAAAGTGGAAAAAATTATTGAGGCAACACTACAATAGCTCCCACACACACACACGAAAAAAAAAAAAAAAAAAAAAAAAAAGTAAACTAATGACTTAAGAGCTCAAGATTTTAGCCAATGGGTCAGAGTCTGACAAAGTGTATAGGTTGAAGATAGGGGAACAAGACTTCCACTTTAGATTCATGCTTCACTTATTTGCTATCCTAAATTACTTTTCAAAATAACGTTCAAATGAAACATGCAATATACCTTCATTTTTCTAAATCAAATTTCATTATCAAATTGCAGCACTTTTAAGTGTGATATAACAAACTGAGGCAGGGAAAGGACAGGCAGGATACATTCTACTAAGTTCTCAAAGAAAATCATTGTTGGGGATGTGTGGCTACTAGTTTGGATTTTCTTGAAATATTCTAAGGTACACTTAATATGTATTTTTACAAAGTACATTTTTGTTAGAATATCTACTGCTACACTCCTACGAAACCTAGATATGGATCATCTAGAGTACTGAAAGACAAACATAGGCCTCTATTATCCAGGGCAGAGATGTCTTGGCTGTGGGAGAATTTCTGGCAGACTCAAGAGTTACAGAAAATTTCCACTGCCAGTCTCCAGGGAGAACTGAGCCCAGCATGCTATTTGGTAGAGGTAAGAAGGCAATGATGTGGAATAAGTGTGCCCAGAGCCTGGGATCAGAAGGACTCATCTCCCCCAGGAAATGCGGAGGCAATGAGGCATGGTACAGCTGAAAGGGTAACATTCTGGGGGTGGGAGAATAAATATAGCATGCTAGCTATATCCCCTACTCATAAGGGAAGGGTGATCAGCACAGATGCATAATGGCAAGACAATAATCATCAAGTATCTTCAGAAAGCAGACAACTAAGCCAAATGTATGAGGTAGTCCAGATATGTAAAAAAAAAAAAAAAAAAAAAAAAGACACAGAGATATTTTGCTGGAATGCAAAATAAAGATATATTCTTCCACAGTCTGGTATTTGGAACCATGGCATCCCTCTTAATTTATCTTTCATTTGTCCAGTAAGAAAGACAGCAAGTTAAGTCTAACAGTAAGTAGGCATCACAAAGGCGTGGAGATGTAGCAAGTGAGGAAAGCCACGCTCCACACAAAGGACTGTGCCCTTACTAACTCGAATAAGGCCATTAGCATAAAAGTAGTATAGACAGATGCTCCAATTTTTCAAACTAAGCTAGAAATACTGATGCTGTGGACATATTTCCAGCTTTTGAATTTGATTCATTATTTTATTGGATTAAATATGTCATTGTTGAATTCCTATCATTTTGTTTAGCAACATTCTGTATCATTGCTAATGAATTTGTTTTACTATTTTTTTATTCTCTTTAAAAAATAATTTTTTAAAGAGAAAGAAATATTAACCATATTAAACACATATGTGTACTCCCATTGTCCCCCACAGGATGTCCCCTTGTCACTTCTGAATCACACATTTCTTGATCCCACCCACAGCATGACAGCCACTTAAAAGCCAGTGTACTGGAACTGTGTTTTTCCTCCTTCTGTGAATAGAGCAAGTATTATTTCCAGACCAGGCAGTTAAAGGAGACATTGACAAACGCAAGGAAGTTAAAGACCAGTCATTTTATTCATAAGCCTAGGTACACTGGGCAGTGAAGGATGTTACCAAAATACTTTAAATAAATACCTTGAAATGAATCATGAGACATCCAATTTATTGAGACACATACACAAAAGGATAGGGTTCATTGAGGCTTTCAGATTTTAAATAAAGATGGAATCTAGTGGCAGTGCCTTATGCAGGAAAGTTGCCAGAGGTACAGGGAACAACCAGTGGTGCCTGGCTGGAATATAGCATCCCACAGTCAGCTATTGTTCAGGGCATAAAGAATAAGCTACTCACCAGTGCTATCATTAGCTTTTTATGTTTTTTGCTTTGTCTCATGTCAACCACACAAAGAAACAGCTGATTTACATATAGGCAGGAAGACTATTTCTACAGATAACTAGATTTCCTGGCTCTCAGGATCTTCTAGAAAGTTTTAGTCCAGATGTGTGTGTCCTGGCTACTCATAGTATCTTCTTGACTTGGCAACCATCTTTGGAACACAAAGCATGCATTCAGGGCCATGTTTTTCTCTGATAGCATAAGACAGTGAAGGAGCTTGAAGCCACATTCCCTGGGAAGTAGCTCTAGAAATGGATGACTAGAGAGAGGTATGCAGCAGTGATCAAAAAAGGATCATTACTCAGAAGCATAGAGTTCTCTGGCATTTACCTGGTGGTCTCACATCTATAGCACTGGATCTCACCATGTATTCTGTACATAGACTGAAGTATGTTATTATTACTACTGTGAATGGAGGAAGAAAGGAAAGAAGAAAGACTAAATGAATATGGAGATCACACAGAGGTTATATTCTTGCCAATATCCTCATAAAAATAAGCAGAATGACTCATCACTTTATAGAAAAATGGAGACATTTCATGTAAGGCTCATTTATAGAAAGTGCAATAAAGTTAGACAACCTTTTCTTTTAAAAAATACTTCCACAAAAGAATGAAACCCAGTATGTTGAAAGGAAGAACATGATATAAGATTTTGATTTCTTAGAAATTTTACTTAGGCTTTGAAGAATGAATCCTGACATCCACATCAATTTCATAGAAAGGATTCATCATTTTTATCTTTAACTTTTAACTACAAAAGGAAAGGTATAGAACAGTGTTTTAGATCAATACAAAGATGATTTTTTTTTCAATATGGGGAACCATTTGCATAAAGAGAAGAGCAACACCAGAAGTCTGAGTACTGGGCTTCAGAGCCAGCAGTGCTGCTGCTTTAGCCAGGCAAGGACCTCCTGAATCTTTTTTTCTTCTTCCTGAAAATCAGTATGATAGACTGTGGGTGGAAAGACAGACATAGATGTTAATAAATTTACTCTACAAATTACCAAGCCTTCCACAGACATATACATAAAGTGAAGCAGGACAATGTGATTGGAAAATCCATAAATAGGTAGATAAAAAAATTTACATCATACTCTTTATTGTGAGATTCAAAGATTTTATATCAGGTGATCCAAGCCCATTCTGTTGACCTCATCGTATTTCATTTCAACCACACCCCGGAGCCCAGGCACTTCCAGTCTCTGAGGTGGGATACACAAGGTGTGTGGGCTGTGGTGTGCTCCTTGGCTGAGCATGCTGATTCTTCTCACGTGGCATCGCATGAGCACTTCTCCATAGAAGCCTACAGAATTGCACAATAGACCCTACTTCTCCTAGTCTTACATCTGTTCTTCTCCCAGGTATTCTTATCTCAGAAATATTCATGACTTATTTCCCAGGGTCTATACTATTCTATTCTAGAATTAATTAATTAATTAATTTTAGAGCTAAGAATTAGGCCAAATTTTGTTCAAAATCAATATATATGTATTTACCTTCTCAAGTCCTATTTCCTTGATCAGAACTGTGAGATTCTACAGCTTACTTCAGAGTTTTTTTTATTATTACTTCTAATAAGAAATAGCAATACAACAGTTTCAAAACATGTTAACAGTACATCCCCGATAACTAATACAATGTATGTTGTTGTTCTCATAGTAGTCATTCAGAGCACAGGATGTAGAGATGATAATTTTTCTAATCATTATTGGTACAAAATTTTTTTTTCCATTGAACTAAGAGAAAGTAATTGTACACATAGTCCAATATTCAATAATCATTGTAGGTTATAGGCAGAAGTGGCAATGTCTGAAGCTATTGATTTAATCCTTTTACAGCTCAGCATACTAATCTAGCTTTATATTTTATGCCTCATGGTTAAACTTTTCTGATGAGTATTTTTCATAGGGAGCTATCTAATGTCAAGTACTGTACCTGTTAGTACCTAGTCAAACAGATGACCTAATAAATGAGACTTGTTGGTGATGGTTTTAGTGTGATGTTTGTGTGACTATTATTAGTGAACTCCATGTCAGATTTCTATTTGATGTCATGGAGATTAGCTAGCCTTTGATATTCCAGGGCCATGTAACACCTGACATCAAGTGTGTGTATTTTATTCACACAGTACTTTTGGTTATAATAGGTACTATATCACAAGCTTCTTGAGGATAAGTATTTGTCACTCAATATTGACTCAGGGATGTGCATGCTTCTCAGACCTGTGGGCTTCAGGTAGGCTGGATCACTCTGTCTCGTGGATTTTACATTCTGAAAAGCAGCTTGTCAATGAAAATACAAGCAAACAGCACAGAGAAGATGATAGAAAAGAACTAACCAGGTGAGATGATGGAATTACTGTGGATTGGGAACAGTGGAAAGCTCATCAGACAGAAGTTGCAATAAATGGCTGTTTGAAACCACAATTATGACACATGAGAGGAACCAACCTTACACAGAACTGTGCATGGGAAAACAGTGCAGGAAATATCTGCAAAGAGCAGACTCAAACCCTCTGAAAAAGGAACCTGCTTGATGAAGAGCAGGGAGAGCTTTGAAGCTCAATGCAGATAGAAGAATTATGTAAGTGATATTAGAGATCAAGTATTGCGCAGTGCTCTAAGCACAGTAAGGCTCCAGACACATGCTTGTATTTTTGCTACCCAGCTACACATAATTTCTTGGTGGCCAAATTATAACAGTAATTTTCCGTTTTCTTTCATTTTGTTGGCAGTGTGATTTCATGCAGGGCATCCTTGTCTTAGTTCCTTACAGGAAAATGATCCTGGGCAGCCCCAGATCCCCTCTCCCTTTACCCAATCATCCGAAGAAAAGAATTATCAGGGCAGCCGCCCCTACTCATCTCAATCCTGCCCCTTCTAGCTTCCTGCGTGGCCCATGGCATGACAATCTAGGAAGGATTCTGCAGCCCGTATCCTATTCCTCCCTGGCCTTTGAGAAGTTGGCTCCATTGCCTGAAGGAGACATTTTAGGAGAGGTTTCCATAGAAACACAAATTTTCCCTCCAGATGCTCGTGTAGTTTATCCCTTTATTTTTAAATGCACATTATTTTTTGCATCAGTGTTTGGAATCTTGCTTCCTTCCGTTAAATACTACTGAATCTCTAGGAACTTAGACGCTCTGAATCTATAGTCACTGTCTTTCCTAATCATGCCTCCATGGCTGAGAGGGGCAAGGACAGAAGCTCACTGCCATAATCCATCCTTTCTCCACTCATAGTAAGCATTCCTCTCAGCGCCCCTTCCATGTTCAATGTTTAGCCCTCAATCGCCAGGTTGCCACTGGCAGTATAGACAATGCCTTATGAACTCATTCTTGGACTTCTGCTTCTGTTACAGACCCTCCTGGCATTAGGAGTCTCCTCTCCTAAGTCACAGCATCCCAAATATAAAACCACATATACTTTCTTATATCCTTAGTCTTGTCACTTTGGGCTAATTTAAGTGCTATCTCTTTTTCAATGCTATGGTTTTTGACTAATCTACATCCACAGGTTTTAAATCTTTTATTATTTTATTTTGTGATCTTGGGTCTGTCTGAATTACTATGTAAGTTGCCCAATCTATGCTCAAGTGTGTGGTCATCCTGCCTCACTCTTTGAGCATGTTTGGAAAATAGTAATGTACCATCATGCCTGCTAAAAACACTACTTCGGCATCCTCTTTCATGCTTTCATACTCATTCTCTTCTCCCCTCCCTTAGTGTTAGGCATGGAGCCTACCACCTTGCTCACTACAGGCAAATCCTCTGCCACTCACTTGGACCCTGGCCCCTCTTATCCGTTCTTCCTTCCCCTTCAGTAGCACTTCTCAAGGGGGAGGTTTCCCTACCTCCTCAGATCCAGTAAGCTTCCTTGTTAAACTTCTCATAATTACAACAAAAATCATTATTTTAGTGGTTTTACTGTTATGTTTCTGTATTAAAATTCAAACTCCTTTAGAAATTATATTTTATTAACTTCTGTACAATATTTAGTTGCATGTTCTGAAAATTATAAAATGTCCAATTAGGGGAATAGTAATATTTAAGCACAAGAAATAAGAAGAATTAAGTAGCTAAATGAATTATGCTGTGTGCATTTATGGAGGACAATTTTCTGAAAGGAGACAAGAATTTATATCACCTGTTGAGAAACAGCTGGGGAAAATAAATCTGTTTTGGTTTGAATGAAGATGTCATTGGATATGATACAGGCCAAGACAAAAGAGAAGCCTACTCGAGAGCTGTACTCTCTAATTTTCTGTGCAAATACTGCAGCCCTTGGCTGCTTGTTCGTACAGCTTAGGAACAAGTCAGTAGAACTATTAACATGGACCAGAGTTCCCGGTGGATGGGAAGAGAACACAAGGAAATAGGAGGAAAGAGAGAGAAAGATCACATCCAATGAAGAAGGAAGGAGAAGCAAAGGAATCCACATGGAGTCCTCATGGTGACTGTTGAGGTGGCAGGAGCAAAAGGTGACACCCATGGGCTAGGAACAGAGTCTCAGAGAGGAGATGTAGCACGCATCTCAGGACCACAGAACTGTGGGGGCATGGTAGAAGTCTAAGAATTTTGTGCTAAACATGAGCCAGAAAGCTGATTCATGAGATGATTTCTTAATGCTTGCAAGTCAAATTTAATTATTATAGTCAAGAATCACTGAGTCCTTACATGTGCTGGGGACCTTCTTCCTTAGACTTAAATATTACTATTCCACTAATAAAGCCATATTTCTATTTCTCAGCTGTATTAAATCCTCATGCACTTGCTTTACTGATTAAATATATTGAATCTCGAAATGTGTATGTAAGGCATCGATTCAGAATCCATCTGTCTTCAAAGCTGGGCTCATTCATTGTGTAGGTCTGCTCATAGAAAGTGGTGGGGTTGGGGTTGCACTGTTCTACAACACAGAGGTGAGTACCCTACCAGGTACATATAACACAGGACTCTGAACTAAACTTTCTAACAGTGTAAAACTACTTGAGAAGGGACAGAAATTCTCTGAGTTCTTTTACTGCAGGGGCTCACCTTGTTGCTCTTTATAAATAAAGCAAATCTACCTGTGATGCTCTGCTGTCTGACACCCTCCAGGTATTCCCCATGGTCACAGGATGAAACTCTGAGTCTCCTTTTGGCCTGTGCCATGTTGCCTCAGCCTACCTCTGAAGCCCCAACTGGTACCCTGCTCCTAGTTTCTGCTTCCTTCGCAGCCATACAGGGCTTGTTTTCCCTGGTAGGTCCTCACTCTTGGCCTAGAGTCTTTGCAAAGGGCACTCTGCCTTTGTGGAAGGTTCTATCTGCATTATTCACCTGGCTTGACCCAGGTGACTGGACTGTAAGGAAAGCCTCCCTAGATCTTCTGACAGAACTCAAGCTCATAGTCTTTGCTTTCCAGTTGCATCTTGCCTTCTGTCCTCATAACACAACATGGTGATTCCCTCTGCATCTCTGGTCATGATGATGGGGTTAGATCTACCTGCCTTACTAGTTATATACTCAACTCCAAGAAGCCATCATCTCTCATTCAGTGTACCCCAGCCTGCACTATAGCCAGAGTAAGAACTCCAATATTTCTGATTGACTATTATAATGAACTTCATTCACAAATGTTATAGGACAAGGTGTCCCAAATGAATGAGACAGAAATATAAATGAAGTACCATTAAAGGCTTTGCTAGTAATAAAATTTCACATGCGTATAAAAATTATTTGGAATAGGGTAAAAATGATTTCTTATTCAATTCTTCCCCCATTTCTGCACTGTGTACTGCTTCACCTACCTTACTGTTATTGTACATCACTGCTCTTGTACATGTTTGTTTTGCACCCACTCCCCCTCTATTCCCAATACCTGTGTAAAAATCTAGTGCTTATATCCTCAGGCATGATTTAGAAAATGGAAATCCCAATGAGTAGCCACCAGTTTTTACCAGTGAAAACAATAACTAAGGCAGACTGGCTCCAAATCTGCTGAGAGTCCTCGCAGCATTTCTGTACAAATAATTTTGAAATGGCAGTCCTAGTATTTTCCAGAACTATATTAAATAAGAGCAGCGATCCTGGATATCCTGGTCTTGTTCTGATTTTGGATACATGTGGGGCCCAAAGCAGAAACCTGGATTTTAGGGAAACAAAGAATCTGTTATTATGCAAACAACTTGAGACATTTAGAAAGAGAGAAAATGAAAAGAGAAGCAAACAGACTACATAATGCCACCTGGCTTCTAAAATAGCTCCCTCTCAGCGCTTCAGTGCAAAGGTCTCTAATCACAGAGAAAGTGTTTTACTCAAATGATTTCATTTTCTATTTCCGCAACTTTTCCAATGGTGTGATTGTGTTTTCAAAGAAAAGAATCACAGGAGATCCTGGATGTTCTCCTTGTTTTGAGAAAGATTTCCACCACTTCTGCCAAAAAACAAATTGGCAGTAAGGCCACATGCCTATTCAGTCAGCACTGGATGTGTGCCAGACACAGGGCTTGGCACTGGGGGTTGGGGGAGAAACTATGGAGCAAGCACAGAAAACTCCTGTCTTACTGAAGGTAGCAGTCAAAATTTTGAACACATTTGTGTAAACTTACCCATCCTCAAAATTCCCTTGCTATTGAAGTGCATGTGTTAACCTGTTGGGATGGTACACACTGTAACTCCAACATTATAAGATGCTGAGACAGAAAGATCTTATGTTCAAGCCCAGCCTGGACAACTTATCAACTTAGTTAAAAACTGCATCAATGAACAATCAAATAGCTAGAAATGAGGCAAGTGTGATGGCCCATGGTTTAACAACCAGTTAAAAAATAAATAAATAAATAAATAAATAATTTTATAATTTTTAAAAAAATTCTTACACAAATAGTACATCTTGGCATCATCCCACCAGTCCCATAAAAATTGCAGGAACATCCCTTTGTAAAAAACATGCCTGTAATTCAGCACTCAGGTGGCTGGGTCAGGAAGATGGTTTTGAGTTCATGGCCAGTCTGAGCTATAAAGTGAGTTCAAGAGCACTCAAAACTACACAGCAAGACCCTGTCTCAAAAAAGGAAAGCAAAGTAGGAGATAAAAAGAGCACAGGATGTTGGGCTTTCTGAGATGACTCAAGTCATGTCACTTCTACCACCTGGAAAGTCGTGACACATGGAATTTCACATGTATACCCTTTGTAAAATTTCCACAGTTAATTGTTCTAATGAACTTATAATTCCCTTCTTTACATGATCATGCAAGTGAGGATCAGACTTTGCATAACTTTACTGTACATCAATCATTCGGTGAAAAAGTGTGTTGACACAGGCAGTGACTCTCGCATTGGCATTCAACTATAACAACATAAGGTCAAGATAATATATAGTAGGCATTTTCTTTCCCTTTGAAACCTATTATTGTGATAAATTTGAAGATAAACTAAGGTCTAAAAGAAATAAGCACTACTTTCAAGTTCATACAATCATGAAGCGGGAAGTTAAACAACTATCTAAATTCATATATGCAAAGTATAACTCAGTTTTCCACTCGATCCAGTGTTATCACTTTAACACTACTTGAGAGAAGATGTTATTCTGAGAGCCCATCTGGTCTAAACTGATGTTGCTCATTGTGTGAGAGGTCCTATGACACTGGGCCTTGAGTCGGTCAACATGCTTTGGTGGGAGCAAAAGGCAAAACTAGAATATTCAGAGTCAGGAGCTTCACATTTGTTGAACAGCTCTTCAGTGCCAGATTCTATCTCCTAAATAAATTTGATTTTTACTGATGTATCAAAGTTTGCCCATTGTTATGGTTTATGTCTAGTTGTCCCCCCAAAGCCTCATGCAATCATGGGGTGGGGACTTCTAGAGTTTGAGACATGAGTCATGATCCAATAGGATTATGTGCTACAATTGGTTCCTCCCTGGAGCATGAACTGGGCCTGCCTAGGATATGATTGGCTCCTCCCTAGAGCAGGATCAAGGGCCCATCCTGGGTGTGATTGGTTCCACCCTAGGGCACAACGGGCCCTCGTCAGAGTGACTGAGCACAAAGAGACTTTTTAAAGCGCTGTTGCTCTCTGCTCCTGTGAGTTGGTTGTTCTGCCGCCATGAACTGGATGCCCTCTGCCCTGTTCCACTCAGCCTTGGGCCTGCCGAATATGGACTGAAACCTCCAGCAACTGTGAGCTAAATAAATCTTTCCTTCCTTCATTTTGAGTGTCAGGTATTTGTCCCAGCAACGAGTAAAAAGTAACTAAGACACCCATATAAAGAGAATGACATTTTTTTCTTCTAAAAACCAAAATATATCAAGAGCGTAATTTTGGGAGTAGCAGGGTAAGATAAGGGAAGGTATATCTGGGTGTCACATACGATTCATACAAGAGAAAGTAGGGAGATCAGCTAGACAGCAAGTTGAAGTCCTGGTCCCTCTTCTATCAAAAACAAATCATTAATTTATTCTGCATCACCAATGGTAGGCTACAGGATGAACAAAAAAGGACTTGCCAGGAGCCTTAAAGTTTAATAGATGATGGATCAGATGGTCAGGAAGTTGCTACTTTTTTATTCAAATATTAGAAACCTCTGAGGATTTTCAAGCAGTAGATAAAGGGGCTACTGCTGCTTTCTACACAGTCCAGAATTCTGAGTTGAAACGAACTTCAAAGGTTTTTTGCAGGCTGGCCTGATAGCTCAGCATACTAAAGTGCCTGATTAGGCAGAGCGCAGCAGCCAGGGTTCGATCCCCAGCATGCTATGCTGGCCCAACCTGCTGGGCGCACTGAGATGACAATGCAGATTGGGTGTGGTGGCATGCACACCTGTAATGCCAGCACTTAGGAGGCTGAAAACAGAAGAATCACTAGGAGTCTAATCTATGTAGTGAGACCCTGTAGACCCTGTAGACTCTGTCCTAAATACAGGGGGAAAAAAAAAGGTTAATTGCAACAATGTCCCACCCATAGCTGTGTAATTCAATGCAATTGTCACTTAGAGCCACTGGCCACTTGACATGCAAGTAGTCCAATTTAAATTTCCTGTAAATATGAGAAGCACACTGACATGTGAAGATTTACTGCTGCAAAATGGGATAAAATCTTGTTACAATGTTTTCTGTTTATTACATAGAGATGTGACAATACTTCAAATATCTTAATTGATTGCTGAAAGTCATTTTATCTATGGGACACTTTCACATTGCTGGAAAAAACAAAACAAAACAAAAAACAGTGTGCACTACCTTAATTTCGCTTGTGGCTTCAGAAGTTTCAGTTCTTGGCTGGCTACCACCAAGTTAGAAATAGCTCAGCAAAGGGAAAGATAGTGTGAAGCTGCTCAACCTGTGGTAGCGAAGAAGAAGAAAGCACTGGGAGGACCCAGGACAAGAGCTTCCCTCTCGCTGCCATAACTCCAGCATCCTGCCTCTGCGCACGAACTACTTCCTAAATGTACATTCAGCTATGAACCCTTCAGGGGCTAATCCGTATTGAATCCATGTAGTACACTCATGATACAATCCCCCTTTGCCCCACTTCTGGATGCTTGAAACTTTTGGGGGACACCTAAGCTATAACATTCACCCCTGACTGCCAAAATACTCATGCCTATCTAAATAAACAACATAGATTTTGCTCATCCCTAAGCATTGCCAAAGTCTTAACAGCACTAGCACTGGTCAGAAGTTCAAACCCAAGCCTCCTCTGAGATGGAAGGCAAAGTCTTAGCTGTGAGACTCTATAAATATAAAAATGTTGAATGCTTCCAACACACTGCAGCACAGCACAAACATGTCTATTCCTAAAGGAGAGATAGGGAGGTAGAAAGGAATCAGACCAAAGCAAGAATTGAGCTTAGAAGTAAAGTTATTCACATTTATAGATTACTTCACATCCACATGGACCTCTGACTTCCAGAGGGCACTGGCAAGCCCAGTCTGCTGCTTTCTTTAGCAGCCATTTCACATTCTGGCAGCTCCAGTTTCCTGGAGCAAAGCTCCATGCCTTGCCCGCCCAGGATCACACTGCCTGGCCTGCCAAATTTTCCTTTGAAATCTGGGTGAAAGCCTTCTGACATCATGACTTTTGCATTCTACCTATCTGTCAAATTAGCATCATGTGGCTAGCACTGAGACTTTCTATCATGTGTGGCAGTGTGCAGGGCCCTGTGCGAAGTAGCCTCTGCTTGGATGGATGATGGCAGGGAAATGATTCCCTAGATGATTCTAAATGAACAGACACTTTGCTCTCAAAGCAAAGTCTTGAACCTGTGATGGGTGGTATATTTGGTCCATTCCAGAGGTTTCATAATTTAATTTCTAATCTCCTGGTCTTTTTTTTTTTTTTTTTTTTTTTTTTTTTTTTTTTTTTTTTTTTTTTTGTACCAAGTATTGAACTCAGGGCCTCATGCTTGGCAAGCAGGTGCTATGCTGCTGAGCTACATACCCAGTTTGCTTTATTTCCCCAGATGAAAGTTTTTAGTCCAGTTTTTCACAGAACTCTGCTCCCCACTGAAACCTCCTGAGCCATTAACATCTTGTGTTTCTATTAGAATTCTCATCTTCTGAGCTCTGAGCAGAATTATCTATCAGTTATTGCTTACAACATTCTAGAGCTTGTCTGGTCAAAATCATAAACCTCCCAAACCTGTCTCTAACACTATTCCAAAGGCTTCTGAACCACATATGTAGGTATGGTCAGAATGAGGAACCCATCTCTCCAGTTCCAATTTGCTATACCAGTCGCTTTCTGTTGTTGGGACCTTTCATTCTGAGTCCCATAAATTAAGGAAGTGATTTACTGTGGATCACAATTTGAGTGGGTTCTGTCCAAAGTCATCCACTTCCAGGGCAGAAACAGCATGGTGGAAAGGTATGAAAGAGCAAAGCAGATGATTCAAGGAAGCCACGAAGCAGAGAAGAGAGCAGTTGGCTGTAATAATGCACATTTCTAGGTCCCACCACCAGTTGCCCAGATTTTCTGATCTGACACCCCCTCATTAGAGCACATTCCAATAAACGGATCCATCCACTGGTGAGAACAACATTGCTATAACTCCATTACCTTCCAAAGTCCCACCTCTGAACACACGTGACATTTTTTCAGAAGGACATAGATGCAACATGTAACAACCTATTTATTTTTTATATGGCTACTGGATAGCCTAAAATTGTATATTTCATTTGTATACTATTTATCTTAGATAATGCTATGCTACAGAATTCCTAGTAAACATTACTCTGCTTCTTAATATATCTATAAATAAATATTTACTGACCTGTCAGGAATTCCATTTTATTGTCCATCTGTGGGTATGAAGAAGATTTTGTTCCAACTACCATATATTCTGCAAATTTTACCCACTGAAAATCATGATGCTCTAAGGTGATCACACTATGGCAAACTTTCATGACTCTTTGCCTGGCTGCCCCATATCTCCCAGGGCTTTCTTGCCTTATGCACCTGCAGATGGCTTTCCTATGCCTCATATAATACACTATCCAGATCTTTTATGAATCTTATCGCTCTTCTCTCACTGCTTTAAATTTTCATTAGCCCTTCATTTGGGGGATCCAAGAAAACTTCTTTAAATGTCTGAAGAGAGATAGCTATGTGTGGCAGTGACTTTAAAGTAACAATGTGCAATATATTAACTATTGCTATTCTCCTTAGTTTAGAGATCAAAGATAAGTCTGCTTCCCATATCTCTAATGAGCACAACAATGTGCTTGAAACTGTGCCTGATCTATGTACAAGTATCTGAAAGCAAAGAGGAGAAAGGAAGTAGAAGTGTGTGTGTGTGTGTGTGTGTGTGTGCACGCACACACACACACACACATACACACGCTCAAATGCTCTTCTCTGCAGTGAGTCTTGTTTCAACTGCCCAGAGTTCACATTTTCTGTCAAAAGAACCAGCTCTGTAATCACATAACTTCAGCAATCACTGGAAGGAAAAAGGGGCAGCTTAACCTTGTATCTTCAGCTTCAGGGAAGTCTGGACCAGTGGATCAGTGACAGGCACAGTACTTAAGCAAGACAATTGTATTATGTGGAGGCAGTGTAACTGAGCTGGAGCGCAATAGGATACAGAACCGAAGAATAGCTTGAGTAGAGTTGAAATTTACCAGCATGCTTTACCTTGTTGGACCCCTTGGTTCAGCTATGCTCAATGTAATATGATGCTTTGTTTGTTTGTTTGTTTTGTTCATTGCAGTACCAGAGATCAAACTCTGGGCCTTGTGCTTGCCAGGCAGGCACTTATGCCACTGAGCTATCTCCTTGACCTAATGGTTGGTTCTTAAAAACAGACAAAATATACTGATTTAAGTAATTTCTTTTATTAACTAAATTGGTATGATCTTACTAGCAAAAGCCCTGACCAATGTATTATTATCTGTTACTAAAATAATTTCAAGTCCTCTATTCCACTTCAAGCCAGTCTGATTTATCATATATGATAGTAGCCCCATTAGAAGAATAAACTTGGGACTTTTATAGGTAAATGGAGGTCGTACTTATGA
>PVKN010015868.1:0-18242 GCA_004027915.1 Capromys pilorides
TCACTAGCTAGAGTAGACCCCAACAATCCTCCTGGGGGGAAGGAATTTTTATTAGCATATCTTTTTTTGATTTGAAATTTGCAATATTAGTTGTGATTTTTATAATGCCAGATTGCTTTTCATCAGTAAAATACTTTGTTTCTAGGCAAACTATAGGGAAAAATCTAATAATACTTTCTGCCAAGTTTGAGTGCAATTTCTCAAAGTCGAGTACAAAATTCCTGCCATATCCAGGATTTAAAATGTACTGAAATAGTCACAGGTACAACCTATGTGAAAGAGGATCTTGGAATTTTTATGAAGGCTTGAATAAATAAGGTGTTTGGATTATGTTAGTTAAATACTCAGCCTTTTATGCTCTGTAGAGGATAACCTCCCCATCACAGCCTATTTCCAACTTGTTTTAAGGCTTTTCTTTTCATTCATGCAAAATAGTGTTCTCATTGTTCTATCAGCATGAGTTCCTTTAAAAAAAACTGCTACTCTCACATTATTTTATTGTAGCCTTGTATTGGTGCTAATTTTAAACTGTAGCATACAGAGAGGCAGCTCCGGTGCAAAAGCGCTCTGAAACATAACGCGAACGCCCAAATACTACTTTCAGCTGTGCTTTCTCACTGACACCTTGCCAGAGAACACAGAGTAATGAAATCTCAATTTCTCCTATTAGCTAATTAGCACCTTTGCATCTTAAGGACTGGAAGCCTTAACCTGCTAATTACTTACAAGTCTGCTCTCAAAAAATCAGGGGCTGCGCATGTGTTTTTTTATCCCTCCATGTAGGTTTGTACGACCATGATGAGAAACAAACCTATCAAATATTCTTCCATAAACACGAGCTAAACAGTACAAAATGGAGTGCTCTGACAGCTCAAGGTGAGTTCAGGCAACCAGTGTCCTCCTATTGATCCTTTATCTCTTCCACCACTTTTCTTCTAATCCTCTCCATAATTACATGAACTGCAGAGCTTTCCTGAAGCTGTCAATTCCTCTTGCATCATCCATTTTCAAATGACCAGCGGAGACGCAGGCCAGGCACTAGATCAAGCTGTCAATGTCCCCCACTTGGCTATCAGCAGTCCTCTCGGCACATCTGTCAAGGGCCTCCCAGGGTTCTTCAAAACTCTTCTCCTTCAAGGAGGGCAGGAAGGGTGGGGGGAGCAGCAAAGTATTGATCCATTCTTTTAACATGCTAATTTGCCTGGGGCGGCTTCAGCCACTGCCAAACTGAACACTTCAAAAGGAAACTGTTTTTTAAAGCAGAGATGTCTTTTTCAAAACACTTAAAAGGGAACACAAATGAATCCAAGTACCAAGTTCACAGTGCAATGGGCGAGAGGTTGGTCTACGGAAGCAGCATCGCCCATGCCCAGAAAGGGCACCTTAAGTGATGGCAACAAGAAACTGGGAAACTCCATCGAAGCCAATTAAAGTGGAGCTTAATGAGTTTATCATTAATCTTTGGGAGAAAAATTAAGGCTGATGCTGTTAAACTCATGCAAACTATTAATAACATCAGTGTTGATGAATGGATATCATCTTAAAGTAGAAAAATGAAAATGAAATGTTCGTTCAGTTGCATCTCTAAGTGGCTAACAGCATGAAGTCTAAACAAAAAAAGGTTGAAGCCAGGCATGGTGGTGCACACCTGTAATCCCAGCACTTGGGAGGCTGAGGCAGGAGGATCGGTGCAAGTTGGAGACTAGGCTGGGCTACAAAAGTGAGCTCAAGGCCAGCCTGAACTGCATAGCGAGACCCTGTCTCAAACAGACAAGAAAAAAAAAAAAAAAAAAAAGGTTGAGAGAGTGCCAATTTTTAAAATATTTTTGTGGCCAGCCAAATAGCTCAGCGGATTAAAGTGCCTGCAAGCAGGCACAGGGACTAGGGGTTCGATCCCCGGGCCTGCTGTGCCAGCCCAGCCCTCGGGAGCACTGAGATAAACCTTTTCTAAAATATACAAACTATAAAATAAAGTATTTTTGTTTATTTCCGCTGTTATCTACGCATTATTTCATCGGTGGAACATGGTAAAGATTACAGTATATAATTAAGTGAATAATATTGCAAAGTATTATAATTTTAGAATTGTGAAAGCTCTTGAAAGCAGTAATTTGTTTGCTGTTTTCAGGTCATGTGTTTCTGGGAAAATACTGGGAGTTGAGAACAGTTATTAATATAAGAAGTCATTTTAAAGACTGGCCAACACCCATCCTAAAGAATGCAGCACGGAAAGCTGTTGTGGAAAGCTTGTTTTAAGCCAGGGATGTCCTTAAGGACAAAGCCTAGAGAGAAAAGCATTCCTGACTGGCTGGGCCATAGCTATCAGGAGGCTGGCCTACATTTGGTGCCAGAGCATTATGGGAGGAAACTGGCATTCTGTTAACCTCTGACCCTTGGGATCCAAGGCGGACAAAGCCCCAAGCGGGGCCCTGGGAGAACACAGCCAAATGTCAAGCAGCAGGGAAGTGATTGTGACGGAAACATTTGGCCTGGGTGCAGCTAGCTTGCTTGGGACAAACTGCTATTCACAGAAACAAGCCATGAAGAGATAATGCCATAAAATATGAACAAAACGGAACCTTTCTCGCCTGACTTCTAAATTGTTAGTTTTATGGGACTTCATGCTGAACAGTATGAAAAAAAAAAATCCAATTTGCTTTGAAGCGCATTAGTCTGTCTAACATCCTAATTATTGTTTACATTGCCATTTGCCTTCTATTAAGAATTGAATAATTACCCAGCACTTCATAGTTTAAAAAATACATGCAAACAGGATTATCTGGGTAATTAAGAAACCGTACCATAGCTTTGTACTGGTGTGGGAAATATCTGTCCATGTAAGGGAAATGATAATTATCGATCAACTAAGTCTGAATGATATTTCAAGTATTCTGAGCAATTTGAGATCTGCAACTTATTACAAAGGGGTTAATAATATCACCTTTGGGAAGTGTAGGTCTGTTTAAACCCATCCTTAGAAACAAGAGCCACACTAGCAGCTGAATTTTCTCATTTTCTAATGACACCAAACAACTCACCAAGTACAGAGCATCCTGTTGCTCTTTAACCCTAATAATCCATCCCAAATGCACTTTGAACAGCCTCAAACTTTGTCTGACCATGTGTATCTAAACGGAAGCTCCTCCACTCAGATGCTGTCCTGATTGGCCTCGCTCCCGCTGACTGAGCCTGCAAAGTGGAGGCAATGCCCATTTTCTGCCCTGCAACATTGGTGTGAATTTATGACTAAGTGAGCTTCAGAAACACTGCATGCAAGATCTGCTTCTACTTTACAAAATGGATCTGATCATGGCCTTTCTGAAGATGGTGCAGTTTTCAAGCAGAGTGAGAAGTCTGGTGGGTAAAGATAGTCAGGATGCTTGCATTGCCCGTTTTTAATAAAATAAACCGAAAGACCATTTGGAGAGCTTGGTGGAGTAAGGAAGGGAGACTGAAAGTTGGGAGACAACGTTTAACCAAAAATTAACACATACATGTAATACAGTAAATTGATCTTTTAAATAAATTTTATCTGGGAAGAGAAAACAACAAATTTTAAACATGACCTGTGCTATGAAGACCAGTGTATTCATTCCAAACACAGATGAAAGAACCAGAAGTGATTCGTACATTACACATTTGCAACATGTACTTGCTGAACGCATGCATGGATTCCAACCTATTAGTGACTAAAGCTATTTCCCAAACTTCCAGGAGACCTGACAATTTTTTTTTACAAAGAATTTTATCTTTTCTTTTACACTTTTAAAGCCCTTTGTTGGGGCTGCTTCTAAACATTCTTGGCATAATCTGCATCGTGCCATCTCCTCTCAGCTCAGAAAGAACAGCAAGATTCCCGCTGAAGCTGTCACTAAATGGACAAGCCCAGGGATTCACCAAGGCTGGGTTCCTTTTCCAAAGGTCAAAGCGAAATGAGCAGCGGGAGCCTGGGTTATTCTGCACAGGGCAGGAGGCTAGAGAGTGACAACCAGTCACACTGGGGTGGGGGTTGGGGGGCTATACAAAAAGAGCCCTGTGCAAATAGCAGGCACTGGTCTCCTACCCCAGCCTCTGGAAGCATTCAAATCAATACCGAATTAATTTGCATGGTGTTTAAATCATTGGGTTCTGCATAAACAGAAGGCGATTGGGGCTGGAATTTCCAAAGGAAGCCCGCACTGCTTTTGTGAAAGAGGGAAATGGGTGTGCTGTTTTGCATGAGGGTGCATACAGAATATGCAAATGAGGAATCTGCAGCCTGGAAAGGCAGTGCTTGGCAGACAGCTGATGACCTGCATTCACCCAGAAAACGCTGGGTGTCTGCAGAGGTAGTTGTAAACCATACCAACATGTTTGTTTCCCAGGAAGGCAAAATAGACCCTGAATATTCATAGAATGTCCACTTAGTCATGGGACTGTTAATTACCCTCCAGATCATGGAACCAAGTGACCTCACCTGCCCTCCTCCCCAAACCCGCTTAGAAGTTCCAGCTGTAATGGGATACAGTGAGCAAGGTTTTCTGCTCCAAGCGAAAACGATACAGTCTCTCTGGTCCAGGGGACAGCTGAGGCCTTCTTTAATCATTCTTTCTCACAAGTGCAATAAAACTAAGGAGCGCACTGAGCCATATTATTGGACACAGACAACCAGTTTTTAAAAAGCCAAGAGCTATAAATTGCTGCCTAATTTTATAGAAACATCCAAAGGGTTGAATAAATAAAATGCCATTCTTCCCAATGACCTAAATCTCCCAGATTATGAAACAGTCGCAGAGCTCTCTTCCTTTGGTTTCAATTTCTAAAGCACCTATGTGATCTCCAGGAAGGCAGCAGTGTGCTCTGTGTGGTTGGTCAGAGAAGCTAAAAGATCACTGGGTTCCTTCCTTTCTTAAAGCTACTGAGGAGATCAGAGTTCTTCAATCCCTGTGAGTTGTAGCTACAGACAGAAATTTCCAACAAAAACGTTTAAGATATTTTTAAAGTATCAATGAAACCTTTGATTGAAAATTAGTAATAAACCCATTTCCTGTTAACACAGATGAAAGATAGCTACATACTCCAAAACCACAAAAAATTAACAAAGAGAGTGGCACTGTTTCACTTCTTTTGGATCTCTTTTTATCATGTTGCTTGGTACAGAAACACTAGATTTTTTATCTTTTTTTTTTTTTTGGTACTGGGGATGGAACTCAGGATCTTACACTTGCCAAGCAGACGCTTGTGCTGCTGAGCTATCTCCCTGGGACTCTTGTATGGGCTTTAGTATTCCATAGCAAGGTATCGTATGCCAGGAAACCTATGGAGTGCATGCATGAAAGATGGAAAGGGATGGATAGCATCCTACTATTAGAAAGTTTTGACATCGCAGGACACATATAACAGTTTCATAAAAACCACACTTCAGATCCCCAGTACAGTGTCTCAGGAAGGAGAAAGTTATCAACCTAGACAAAACCAGCCACTGTCACTCATCATTTCTCAGGGTGAGTCACTGCTATAATCTCAAACAAAACACTTTACTCTGGGCCCTAACTGGCCTACTTTCAATGTGGGACAGAAATGATCAGATGGCCCACATTGTCCCCTTATTTATTAACAACAAGAACAAAAGGTTTAGAGTAGCCATTTTCAATTCCAGGTGGATACAGCACTGTGTGCTGAGCCCTCCACCCACACAGACCTCTCTGAACTTCAGGACAGGGAAGTTAACTCTGTGACCACCATCACACATCTGATCAAGGAGGTGATTTGCAAATGTGATTAAAAAAATGAAAAAGGATTCAAATGAAGTAGGAGTCATAAATAAGGACCTCATGAATTTTTAAGTCACATAGGAAGATTTTGATATACCACGTTGACTCAATGAAATATAACTCCATCGAATGAATGTTTAATATGAAACAGCCCCGAACTCTTTATGCATTCATTTATTTATTCATTCATTCAATGAACATTTAATGAGACTCCCAGTGGCATCATCAGAACTTGAGTTGCTACTTGGGATCCACATTACTCAGTCTCTCACAAAAGGGTTTTACTAAATCTACATGTCCAAGAGGGAACCAGAAAACACAGGGAGCAAGGTTAGTCATTCAAGGTTCCAAATCAAAAGTGTGCGCACATAAACAAATGATGTTTAAGAAATACTATCAGGAAACAGAGGAGACCTAAATATCTACCAATAAGAGGAAGTTGGAGGCCAACAACACACAGTATTGTACAGACTATCAGTATCAATTAGAAACAAAGAGTGACATTCTCTACTAAGAAATGATGCCAGGTAAGGAAGCATCATAAAAGGTTACACGTGGTGCAGTACATCTCTTTTTGTAAAATATGTTTACACACGTGTACATGGGTTACGTGGCAAAACGTAAGAAATGATGCCTGATAAAAAGTTGACGTGAGAGTTTGAAAAACTTCACTCCATGTATGTAGGAAGTAGGAGACTTCACTTTTTACTTTCTATGTTCTGCTTGGGAAATTTTTCTGAAAAGCATCCATTTTGGGGTAATATTAAATTCATCGATTTAATGCAAAAAGTAAGAATGGTGAAGTTCAACAGGTGAAAGCCAAACCTGTATTGTGGCTGGCTCAGGTCCACTCTGTGGTAACTGCAAAACCATTGAATCAGTCTTTTTCCTAAAGGCTCAAGTATTAACAGAATAATTATGTCTTAATTCACTTTTGAAAGGTACACGGAAGCTCAGTTGGACTAAAACAAGTCATCAAATCTTAAACACCATATTGCAAAAATCTCTAACGGAGATAATTCCTGTGGGAGGCTTTGGCGAACCCAAAATAGAGACCACTGCCTGATTCACACTCACAAAAGAAACCTGGTCACACAAAGAAAGAAAAAAAGTGTAACAGAAAAAAGGACAATAATTAAACTCCACTCTTCTCATAGATAAAGAAGCACGTTTTCTAGTGATCACAGCCGTGCTTCAAAGCTGGAGATAAAAGCAGCTCTCTGATTCAAGCAATTGATTCTTAAAGACTCAATTCAAAGGCAGAAGAAGAATTTCAAAAGTGGAAGGGTATAAAGCAGCATCTCTCTGAAGTATATTTTAAATGCTTCCTTTCCATTGCCTTTCTCCTATGGTCCTTTTTATAGTACATTAGAAAAACAAAGTCTCTCTCTCTCTCTCTCTCTCTCTCTCTCTCTCTCTCTCTCTCTCTCTCTCTCTCAGAGGACAGAAGTCCCTCCCCCTTTTCAGAACATAAAGTTTATTTTTACTAATAGCTGCCATGTCACTTGTCTGTTTTCTTAACAGAGTTTTTGATAAAATTCCTTTTGCTGATCTGAACACATTATAGATGCAATATTCACTCTGGGTCCTAGACAATAACTCAATTTATAGTGAAATTATATATTTTTAAATTTTTGGGGGTAGGATTGAAGGCTTACTGGCCTCATCTCAACCACAGAATTGTACCTCCACATCAATTACATGTATGGATGTTAGCAATTCTTGATTCTTACCTAGCTTAATTTTGTCACAGGTGTGACTCTTTGACCTTGAGAGCTCCGTTAAGAACATAGTTTTCTTTTTGCTGGTATTATCTGTATGCACATGGTCTCTGAATATACTGCTTGTTACTAGTCTTCAAAGAGTAACTCTAGCCCCTCCCCTGTTAAAGATTTTTAATTAGGGCAAGACAGCAAAGAACCTTTTCCTCTGTTTGCTGTTTCTGTAGTAAGGACCACAGTCCCAGATCTACCAGGCACAGTTCCTCACCCAGACGTGCACAGAAGGAGGTTCTGGCTGGGTTTTCTTTCTTTTTCTTGACAGTCTCTCCCAGCCTGGTGCCTAGCCCAGCATGGTCAGTCGTCCTCTGCACCTGGTCAGAAGCCCTGTGCTAACTCAGGCCACACAGGCTCTGTGAAGAGGCCGGACAAGTGGCTAACATTCTTTGTTGTCCTAAGGAGACCAAACTTAATCATTTCACAAAATGCGATTGAAGCGCGCACGGTGAACTTGCAGCTGCAGTGGGGCAGGCTTAGCATCTCCCCACGCTCTTGACACCTTCCAGCCTTCACATTAGCACGCACTACTGGGCAGCAGAACTCCAAGAGGAAGTGTAGTTCTGTCCCCAAGGTCCCTGATGACTCCGGTGGATGACCAGGGTTAGAGTCAAACAACAGCAGACTGGAGGCCCCAGCTCACCCCAGCCATTTTTACCCAAGGATCCTTTGTCAAACATTTAAGATCTTAATCAATCTTCACTCTGACCTCCCAGACCCCAAGGAAGATGGATGAGGAAGGAGATGACCTTTCACCTGTCCTTCTATTTGTCCTGCCTACCGGACTCATTGAAAAGACAAAGGGGAGGAACCTGCTGCCAAGAGCTCTGAAGTCTCGGCCCAGGCTGCTTTGCATTCCTTCCTGAGCTGTCTTGATACTACTTCTTGTCCCGTTCTCAAAGCACTCCTCTCTCATTCAAAGGAAAGTTCTCTCTTAGGGGGTAGGGGAGGGAGGCACTTTTCCAAACATCATTTTCCACATGAAGTGTGAAAAGTCATTATTCTTTATTAGAGGAACAGACACAGAGATGCTTCCTTTCCTAGCCTTGACTTTGGAGAGTTACAGAGAGATAATTTCCTTTTTATTGTTTCATCTCAACAAACAATGTCAACAGTTATGACTTTGAGAAGAGTGGGTGATCAAAGAAATGCACCCCTATTTGTGCTTTATGATCTAGGAGGTGACTTTTACTAATCGTCAATCATTAAATCTTACAGCAATTTTTTTAAGTGAAGCAGTACTTTTCTCATCCCATTTTATGGGTGAGCAAACCAAGGTTGGGAAGGTTTCAGAAATGTGCCCGAGGTCAAACAGCTAAGAACCAAATCGAGATGGATTTCCTTGTCTCCACTTTCTGCTACACCTGGTGCTTTTTTGACACCACCAGTGTCAAGGATCAGTGCCTGTTATTAGGATTTTATGGTCCTGCATTATCTTTTTCAGGTTTGAAATTTAAGTATCCTTGTCACTCAAGATATATCCTTCCTTCATACATTCATAAAATCTTACTTGGTAGAAATAAAACTAACAGAGTGCAATGTTTTGAGCACAAGGTTCTTCATAAAGAAGTGAATCTTTCTGAGAAAAATAAATTTTTTAAAAGCCTAGCTGTGTGTATGAAACACCAAAATGTCTAAAATAAATAAATAAATAAACAAACAAACAAATAAATAGTTTCACTCAGCTTTCCCCTTCTCTGGCCAGCTAGAAACAAGTTGCTCTGAAACACACAGGACCTGAATCATCAGGCCCCTCGCTTTCCATGAACCACATGCT
This sequence comes from Capromys pilorides, assembly GCA_004027915.1. Taxonomy (NCBI): domain Eukaryota; kingdom Metazoa; phylum Chordata; class Mammalia; order Rodentia; family Capromyidae; genus Capromys; species Capromys pilorides. Next base: position 9,306 of record PVKN010015868.1, read on the forward strand.
TAACTGGATCCCCAAGAATATTTGCAAGAAGCAAACCACTGTAGCATCCAATTGCCTTTCCATTCACTTTGTCTTACACCTTTTCCTCCTAATTTGAGCTATGAAAGTGCCAAGGAATTGCACAGTGCAGCAATGTATGAGATGCTGGACTCTATGACAACTGACAATCAGTGCCCTCAGATACAGAGAGCTGAGCTAATGCTAGAGAGCTGAACACTTCAGCAGGAAATTAAAACCAGTGTGTGTGTATGTATGTGTGTGCATGTTTGCATGCATGTGTGTGTGTGTGTGTGTGTGTGTGTGTGTGTGTAAATATACCCAGGAACCTTGACATGTGAAGATGTGCAAGGCTTGTCTTACAGAACCCAAAAGAGATAGAATAATTCATTTTAAAATATGATGCAGGGTCACACTGCCTTGCTCATGTCCCCATTCCTGCCATGACCACGGTGGCTTAGCTGCCAACAGCAGTGCCTTCACATATTTTCTAATGCTGTTACCAGAACAGACTTCGGGGTGCACTGCACTTGGTGCAGCTGATCAAGTAGCTGCCCAGTCAAAAGCAAGCAAAACAGCAGACGATTAATCTTCATAAAAAATTTCACATTCAGAATTTTAGGTTTATGAGTTCTCCTTTCCTACTTTAAGAGAAAGTTAGTCAGCTCTTATTCTGCTTAATTTGCAATATAAGTAAGCCACTCCTAGAAATAACATCAACATCAGCCACTCCTAGAAATAACACCAGCAGATTAGGAATGGCACTCGGGGAAATACAAACTATGAGAGGAGCAGCACAGGACCTTATCCCGCTGAATTACCAAGCGCACAATTTTCTTTGGGTTAGGACTGCTGACTCTCTGTCAATCAAATGCGATGCCCCATAGTTAATCCCACCCTGTCATTAAGATGGTTGAAATGCCAGACAAATTGTTTGTCACTCAGTGAACTCAGGTCCTTTAATCTTCAAGTCAGTTGAGCCACGTGGTGATATAGTCACAGCTCAACCATCAGTGGAAGAAAAGGACTCTGATCTGTGGCAGAGGGGACACAGTTATACTGTAACTGTACAGGAATGACCACAGTAGAGTAGGTCGCAAGAGCCTTGATAACCATCAGAAGTAAAAACCAAGCAAGACAAAAACTTGGGATAACTGATCTTGGACTTAAAGTATGCGTACATAAGACTTAAGGTACACATACACGTGCCATTGTGTAACTATGGATACTCTCATCTGCTACTCAGCTATAAAATTGCTTTGAAGTTAAAGACCTCCTAGTGTTCTGATAGACAGGGAAAATAAGGCAAGAGTAAATTGCACACATTGAGCTAGAGGTGAGGAAAAGAAGCAACTTAGTAACATGATAAAAACATAATTAACATGATGAAAAATACATTATTTTTTCAAAAACTCAATAACCAAAATGGATTGCAGTTTACTATTGTCTCCAACCATAGATCAAATAAGAAGACTCTGGCTAACTCCATTATCATCTCCTAAGAGAAATGAAGAGGTCTCTTGTTAAGATTGATTGGACTTGGAGACCCTGTCAGTGAGTATTCAGTGGAAGGGACCATTCTTGAAATAGTCTCCCTCCACTTTGTTACTTCTCCTGTGATCTACAGGTAGAGACAAAAAGAGCTTTCTTTACATGGCTTGATTTTAATCAGTGGCAGGAAACTGGAGTAACACAATACTGATTTCACACTTAAATAATTCGTGCATGTACACTTGAGTTCACATTCACTACCTCTGCCATTTCAGCAAGTCTGAACATACGAAAAACCATGGCTCAGGAAAGTGTCTGCCTTCCTTAAGGATGGATCAATCAAGCCCACTTCTCTGCTGTTCATTTACATTTTAGAGGGTGCATCTAGCAGGCTCGCATCTAAGTGCCTGTTAGCAAATGCGCTTGGCCTTCCGCTGATTACAGCAGCACCGTTTATTTCCTTTATTTCGTCAGTGTTAGAAAAGTCTCGGCCTTGCCACCTGGAGCTCTAGCACTTGCTCATTAGACCCCTCTGTCCCGTCACATCCCGTAGGGGCTGCTAATTACTGGCTTTACTCCATTTAGTCTCATCTCTGATTTAATTATGTGCACTAAGCCCTAATGAAAAGTACAATATGGCTCCTCTTACCTTGGCATTCTCCGTTCTGCTCCTCATGGCCAGCGTTGCACAGGCAGTTGCCAATGGGGACCAGCCACTCGCCATCTGCCCCACAGTACATTTTTGGCACATCCTTCTCTTCCGAGTTGTTGACACAAGAGCCTCGAACTTCCACCAGGGAGGAGGTATCAGCCCCTGTGATGGTGTCTGGAAACTGGGCCAGATTGCGAACAGTGAGCGGACATTTCTTATAGAAAACGCGGACGGATACCAGGGCGATGCAGGCACCCACGTCCTGAAAAGCCAGGTAAAACCCCTTTTTGCTCAGTGGCCCAACATCCCGGATCTCAGTGTTGAGCTTCATGATTCTGTCGCCAATGTCCACTTGGGTGAAGCTCTCGTCCGCAGCAATGGTGTCAATCTTAGCAAACTGGCTCTCTCTGATGAAACGTTCCTTGTCGTTGTCCGACTCATAGTAGTACAGGTTAAACGTCTCCTTGCAAGTCCCCATGACTCCTGGGAGACTGTTGCAGTCCCGCAAGGTGAACTTAATCTCAATGTACACCCTCTGAGCCCCTTCTCGGGTGATCCAATCAGTTCGCAGCCAGTTATTCTGGCTTGGCTCCATCACGTTGCACACTTGGTAGGTTCGGATTGGCGTATTTTTTTCATCCATAATGCTCACTTCCTCCCACTGCAAAGATCCAGTGGAAATGTATGCGTTAGGAAGTTTCATCACACGTGACTTGTCAGTCCTGCTACTCTATTCTCCTCTATTCATACAGGGTATTAATGACTTTTCTTTCATTAATGAAGAATACTACTTTGCAACAATTCTCATGAATAATGCATCTTATAAGACAGCAAACAATATTTCACTGAGGATGTGGTTATGTGTTGTTTTTTTTTTTTTATTGTTTCTTTTTTTTTTTTCCTGAAATCTAGAAGCAATAGTGAGTGTGTTGCTTCTGAGTTCTCAGGGGTTCCTTGAGGTGGTCTAACAACCTCAAATTCTCCCATTACAACAGCTACAATTTCAGGTGGCAACTGTTCAAATCTGCTCATAAATGAAAAAAAAAAAAACTAGTATGCGGATTGTTTCAACCACTGGACAGAGATCAGCAAATTAAGGGCAGGAAGAGCAGAGTTTGCCAAAGGAGGACAATTAACACTTAATTAGCGGTGCTCCTGTCAGAACTTTTCTCTCTAATGCCTGAAAAGAAGTCAACCACCACTACTCTTTAAAAGGGGCAAAGAAAACCCCATCATTCTGGTTTCTGTAATCCTAGCAAGATGGCCAATTTTATGATTGGGTTTCTCAAATACGCTCAGGAGTAGAAACTTCTCAAGAGCATATACTCAGTTAAAAACTTGATACATCTTAAAAACACTGATGCCTAAGTAAATAGGACTAAAGACATGCTCAGCTGACAACTCTTCCATGGACAATGAAAATAAAATAATAAGTGGTGTTTATAATTGAAAGCCAAAGAGCATTAAAGGAAGTCAGTAGTATTTTTGTCCCATTCTAATACAAAGATTCTAATGGTGGCATAATCTGAATTCAAAGAAGTTCACTATGACTGAAGTGGTAACTAACTTTACTCTCCCTATTGTTTTTAAAAATAATCCTAAAAGCAGGAAGGCAGTTTGGGCTTCTAGCCTCCAGCTCCTAGGGCCTGGTAGACAGCCTCCAGTTCTTCATTAACTTCTACAGTAATGTATTGATATAGATCTAGCATAAATCAGCCTAAGTACCTAACACAGGAATATAATTAAAGGGGGGAAAAAGATAGTTGTACAAAATTTGTATTCTGCAATAGCTCCACTTGAGCTCCATGCAGTCCAAGGAAGTACGTTGAGTCATAATGTATCTTTAAACAGCTTTCCCATCTGCACATTGGAAAACTATTAATGGATGGAAAGGCCACTATGTGAAGCGACATAATGCATAAAATTCTGTATTCCTTTCATCTGCTGCCACTGTGGAAGTTGGAAGTGGGAGGAATGAGTGCCTCGTGGTGATTAAAATTTGCTTTTATCTAGCAAGGAATAAATCACCAGTAGTTTACTTATTTGGGGAAACTCATGTAAATCCAAAATTAGATACCCCCTCCAACCCCTTCAGAAAGACCAAGTCAGCATGCTCACCTCAGAACACAAGGGAAAAAATGGGGAAACATTGTAAATGAAAGTGCAGAGAGAGTTAGCACCAGACTCATACAGGACAGTCCAGGTCTGGTATAAACTTTATTTCTTTACCAAACTCTGACCAATTCACCAGAAAGAAAGATGGCCTGTCTTCTCTTATACAATCAGCATCAGCCATTGGCACACAGTCCTTTAAGTGAACACCACCAGGACATTGGTGTGCTTTTTTGGGTTGTCACAGGGTCACACCTTCAGAAGCCATCACTTCCAGCTTCTGGTGTTTGGCGGAATTGCTCTGTGGACAGTGACTTGTCTGTCCGGATTCTGCCTTATAACTTTCTGGTTGGTGCTGTGAACTGTGATTTCTTTTTGAAAGGAACTCTAGCAGTAAAACCCAAGTGTTATTATCACCTAACTGCTCTAAGCTTCCAACAAAGTTGTGAAATGTTCTAACTAGAGTTAAGAGATTTTAGAATAGTAAACAAATGTATTTGTTTGTATCCCAGGGAAGGAAGAACTTAATGAAAGACCATCTAGACAAGCTTAGTTGGTCTGTAGACACCTAGCTGTTCCCTTAATCTCTAAAGCTAGGATAAGTCTTCTTCAATGTTATGTAGGCATTGGTTACATTTTATATAATTTCATGCACAATTTCTCATGGCAGCCATGTGTTTGGGATGACTCATGTAGTTTTACCCTAGTAAAAGTTCACTTCTAAGCTTTTGTAACAATACTTAAAATGTTATATGCCTCATACATAATAAAAGAAAAAAGCCTGTATCAGCCCAAAGAAAGCTGAGCTGAATACAGTAAATCATGCATAGTATCTCTTTCATGGCTTTCAAGACTACTGAAAGAAGTTTTGTGCCTGAAAAAAGTGACCAAGTGATCTTTCAGCAATTCTGGACAAGGAAAGAAATGGGGGTACAGGGGGCGGGGGGAGAAAAGGAGCAAAAAGCAAGTTGTCTGCAGTGGATTAAATTGTAATATAACCTTCCCAGGAATGGTCTAGACCACAGAGAGCACTCTCAAATAAATCACATGTATGTCTAATGAAATGAATTGGTTGAAATTCATCCTGGATGCAGTTTCCCTTCAAACTTAAAAGCAGCCAATAGGAATAGTAAGACTCATTAAATGCATTGCTACCACGCAGGTAGTTTCCACCTCCAGATTGGCCAGTTCTCACAATGCCTTTCAACCTATGGAGAAAGCCTCCTGGTGTAGCCTGGGAAAGCCCCACCTGAAGCAGTGACCTTTCCAGGGTATAGGATTAACCAAGAGTCTGACTCTCCCTAAGATAAAGCTCTACCTTTCTTCACACTCAAAGGATGAGGGCAATCGCCAGCAATCAGTGGTGAATGCGGCCTGTCTACACCGCCAGAGGCCAGCGCAGCGCTCCCCTTCCTGTCAAAAATGGTTTGGGGCACAGACTAGAATTTTTCAAGGTGGACCCAAATGACAACAGCAGTTGAGATCAGATAGAAAGAGGCAGGTACTGCAATCTCAGTTTTATTTTAGAAAGATTCCAGCCCCCGCTTTGATTTTCCACTTTTTTAATCACCATTTTCTTGCCTGGTCATATTTTACAAACATCTTAACAGTTTCTGTGAATTTGTTTTTTCAATCCCTTATAGTTGTTTCAGTGGTTGGATTGGAGCCCCATGTGGGTGTTAGCACTGCAATTGTTGCCAGGTAGAGGTTCCTTCCTAATCCTTTGCTTGGATTGATTTTAATCAATTGGCTGAGTCACAAACTATCAAGCATGTGAAAGTCAGATGATTTACTTAATTTTGAAAGGATGGAAGAATTATTCCAACCTGGCAGAAGTCAAGAGTTACAGGCCGCTCTGACTTCCTTCCAGAGCTGATTCATTCTGACTTGTTATGAGGGGGTGGAGAATGGGATCAGAGACCTAGCAGCATCCTCTGAACCCATGAAGAAAGCGGTCTGGGGGTTGGGGGGGCTAAACATCTGAGGAGAAAAATGAGCAGGGAGAGCTTCCTATGCTCCAAAGATCTCCAATCCAGTGCTCAAAAGTGTTCACATTTAACACCAACAACACACAAGCTTGTGGCTTTTCTGCATAGAGCAAAGCCTAACCTGAACCCACCAGCTTCCTCTCAGCCTGCGCAGCACTTGACTGAAGGCTGTGATGGCGAGCAAAGGGCCCCAGTCCTGTAGATACAATCAGAAATGCTTTCTTTCTGGTATCTTTGTTTATTCACTTTCCTCATCTGGAAGCAGAACAATTGCTCCAAAATTAACCCCGTCAGGCCTTCAAGAGCATCGCCACAGTAATAGGCATGAATTCTAATTTGGTCCCTAGATCATATTTCTTGTGGGTATTTTAGTTCTAAATAGGCGTCTAAGTCCATACCTGCACCAATCGCCTAATTCTGAAACCCCTTTCTGCCCTTTTGGTTTCTAGTTCTTCCATGACAGAGCCATCCAAAGGGAGTATAGGATTTCTCCAACAAAGCGTAATTCACTCCGTAGGCCACAGCAGAAATCTGACCCCCTCACCACAATCACCAAGAATCAAGCCATTAGGAGTCTCTGAGAGTTGCTAATCACTCTTTTTTTTACCCTTTGCATCAGAAAGCAGCTCAAAACTTACCCCTCCTTCCAGAGGGCTCGCTATCCACCCAAGTTCTCCCTGAACAGATCTGGAATCCAACAAAGTAACTGCAAAAAAATAAATAAATAAATAAATAAATAAGGAAAATAGATTAATTTTCAATTGGAAAAAGCCAATAATACAAAAACCATTTGCCTGAGCGTTTCCATATGTGTGGAGGGTGTGCATATCCAACTCTGATCAAAACCTAAACTTGGTCTCGCTTATGTAAATAATCATTATTCACTTGATCCTCTCTCCTCTTTAAATCTGCAGGTTCTTATTTATTTAACTTGCTTAGCATTTAAAATTCCATCCGAGGGCACAGTTGACTCATTTTCTAAAGGGAATGAATAGAGAATCTCAAGTACAATTCAAAATATGTATTTATATATATTAATGTAGGGTAGTAACACTTGACAGCAAAATTGGCATTCATCTCTGTCTGGTATCTGCTGGGAGCGCTTGTTTGTGCAGCTTTCAGACGACCGGATAACTCATCCTCATGGCGACAGAAGCACAAGTGAGTTCTGTCAGAGCAACTAAAGGGTCAGGAGGAAAGCTCTCTCCCCTAACTTGTTTTCCCTTCACCATCAAATAAATAGTCCCCGTATGTGACATCCGCTGCTTTAAAAAAAAAAAAAAAGTTTAAGAACAGAGGAGTGCGGGAAGGGGTGCCAGACGTGAGGAATTAGAATGCAAATGTTCTTAAGCTCTGCAGTCTTTCTCGGGTCTTTTGGAGGACAATCAGAGACTCGTTCTCCGCCCCCGCCCCCGCGGAAATCTCTGGCTTGAATTTTAGGTGCGCAGGGCACACGGCTTCTCTCTCGGCCTGCGCTCTAAAGAGTGTACCTCAAAGTTTGGGGGAAAAAGAGAGGGGGCCCTCAGAGCTGCAGTACCCCGCTCTGGCTGGAAGAGGACTGGGTACGGACGACACTGAAAGGGACGCAGCAGTGTATTCGAAACCTCTTCAACGTTCCCTTTCCCACCGCGAGCCGCAGGCCCGGAGGTCGAAAGGCCCATCTCAAAGGATTCGCTGGGTTATTAATTTGATCAGCGAGGCTGGTCCTTCAGGCTGGGGGAGGGGTGGGAATGCAAAGACTGCGTCCCTCCTCCTGTGCACCCCTACTCTATCAGTCTTACTCTTAGGCCCCGGAATTTTGAACCCCTCTTATTATACACCCCCAAATCAAGACCGTTAAAACTCAGCGCCCCTCCCCCCTTCTCCTGGGGAATCTGAATTCCCGGGGTCTGTTAATTATTTTAAAATGTTGAGCCTTCCCGGTTGGTTCCCGCCCGGAGTTGCGCCCCCCCCACCCCATTCTCTCCTCTAGGTTCCGGGAGAAAAGCTCGCTACATCCATTTGGATTTATGTAAGGTGGATTAGGGACACAAAGGGAACAATACGACCCAATTTACAAAAAAAGGGAGGGAGTAGAAAGGGAGGGTAAACGGGAGAAAAGGAAACGTGATGGGAATAAAAAGCAACAAAATGAATTAATTTTTAAGGGAAGGAGGGGCTGGGGAGAGGGGTGCAATCGCCCCTTTCAACCTCAGTGCCTTTTTGTCTAGCATTCCCAAGTTTTGCTTCCAAAAGAATAGGCAAAAGGAGCCAAAGAAAGGAGACGGGGGATCTCTACGTCTGGGGCGAGAGAGGTCTAGGAAGCGTCCGAACTGCAAAGTAGCCGAAAGAACGCTGAATCCACGGTTCCGTCCGGAAAAAGACCCTGGAGATTGGGTGGAGGCGCAGACCGTAACCGAACCCAGGTCCGCAGTGGGGCAGGCTGAGAGGGCGGGAGAGGGCCCCTCTCCCCCGGAGCAGATTCTGCAGGCAGGTGTACGCGACAGTCTCAGAGCCTCGGCCTGGAGAGCCCTGGGTACCTGCTGGCCAGCCAAGGCTAAGTTGGTTTTTGGCTCCCTCCTCCGGAACAGGGAAAATGATAGACTGCGCAGGGACGGGTGGATAGACGGACAGATGGCTGAGACAGAGAAGGACGGACGGCTGGAAGGCCGGATAGACTGACGGGTGGATGGCTGCCTGGGGAGACCGAGAGCCAGA
>PVKN010015869.1:0-18224 GCA_004027915.1 Capromys pilorides
GGGAGGAGGAGGAGGAGGAAGCTTTATAACTCTGCCTTGAGAGGCTGAGATGCCTGTTTCATCTTATAGTGGAATATCACTTGGGAAATTTCATGCATATTTGCTGTGTTTCCGTAATGAACATTTACTGATTACAGAGCATCAAGGGGGTTTCATTTTTTAAACATTTATTCAAATCTCTGTTTATGTAAGCTAATAAGTCTGGGAAAGTTCAGTAACTACTTTTTTTTCTGTGTAGTTGTTAGGGAAGTGTGGCTGGCAAATTAATCTCCGAATTTGCCTTCTCTTCACTTATAAGCAGCAATGTCAGGTTTTCCTGATTGGAAGCATTGCATCATTCAGGCTGCTTTTCCTGCTCTTCATTCCGAGTTCTAGTTCTAGCCAGCGGCTCTGTGCTAGGTGCTTTCTGTGGTTTTGCAGATCGAAGAAAGGGTGGGAGCATGGAGCTCTTACTGCTGTTTGCTAACGGATCTGGTGGATGGAGTGAGGAGGGAAGTAGGGAAGGGGTGCTCCCAGCTCACTTCCCCTGTTCCTCCCTGCTGAAGTCTGAGACCCCTGGAGTCTTAACTTGCCCTGCTTCTTACAGCTTGGAAAGTCTCACCCCTGAGTTACCATGTGTGGCATCTGTGTTGGAGAATAGGGTATGGAGGTAGCTACGGCCAGGAAAGTGGACAAAGGATTACCGCAGCCCTTCAATGAGCATCTGTGGCAATTAGCATCAGTATACACGGTGGGAAACAAGGGGCCAACCTTTCAGCTAATCAGAAGGTAATGAGTTATAAAAGGAGATTGATATGGTACTGACCCGCAGAGGTCAATGTGGTCCTGCGGAGAAGTAGCCAAAGATAAAATAAATAGGTCCATGAATAAAACGTTAAGGATGGTATCTGGATGTATATGCAGTATCGGTGTCCTGGGGCTTCCGGAAGTTTGGCAGGGGTAGGCAGCTCACTTGGTGACACTGTGGTGACAGTAGGCTCCTTGGTGCTATCTTTGGACTCACTGTCAGTATTTATCTGACTCCAGGGCAGCTGTGTCCCCTCCCTCCTGGTGGAAGGCTGTCCAAAGGCAGAGGAGATGTGAGGGCGTAGACAACCCGGGGACAGCTTCATTAGCTCAGGTGGCAGAGGGTGCAGGAAGCATCACTCATTTCTTATCAGCCGAAGGATATATGAGCCTATGATCAGTAAATCACTGTGGCAGAAGATGAGATTTACAAATTGGTCATGGAAAAAAGTTGTGACTTTTACCCCCTGTGCAAAACTACCTGTCATTTGTAATCTGGCACGTCTGCTGGTCTTGTTCCTTGGCTAAGTGATTCAGGAGTGTAGCCTAGGCCACCAAAAGGCTCGGGAAAGCTGTGGGTTGACACCATAAAGCAGCCCTGATCCTACCTCCAGGGCCACCTCTGGGGAAGCCAGACAGTATCTGTTGTCATGTGGGGCTGGGGCTGGGGACGGCAGACACAGTTGCCCTTCAGGGTCAGCTGCCTACATCTGGCATTTCCGCTCTCCACTTGAAAGGCTATGTGTTTAAAGAATCAGTGTTTTGGGGGGATGGTGGTTGAGTATGATGCCCTTTTCCTGCCAAACCATGGCCAGCAGAGCTGGCCCTGGCAAGTGGCATTTGTTTTAACTAAATTGGAATTGTCAATATAGAAACCTGGAGCCAAATGACTCTCCATGCCACTCTCAGGGCCAGCCTGGCTCTCACTCTCTTTCCTTCTGCTATCAATGAATGTTTGTTGAGTATGTATTAGGTGTCTGTCCCTGTGCTGGGCCCCAGAAGAAGGTGAGCAAAATATGGGTGGGCCCCTGATCTTGTGGGGTTTATAGTTGGCAGATTCCATCTTACTCATTCATCACTCACTAATTGTTTCTCTGCCAAAGAGAGAGAAAACAATAACCACAGCTTGTGTGACTCTAGGCTTGCAGGAGATACAAAGAGAATGTCTGGGGTGTTACAAAACCTACAGGAGAATAATCTGACCTGGCCTGAAGGACTACGGAGACTAAGAAGTACTGCTCAGCTGAGGTTTGCAGGAAGAAGGGATTTGAAACAGGATGAGGTGGGAATGATGGGGGAGGAAGCCACTCTAGGTACAGATAAGCATGTGCACAGAGGTATGAGAAAGCACAGAGCTCTGGCCCTAAAAGAGCCAGAGTGGAGGGGAAACAGGTAGCTGAAGACTTGGCTCTTAGGGCCTTTGAGGCTGGATGTACTGGGGTCTGAGATTTATATTCTACAAACTGGTACAAGGAAGGAAGACCTGTGAGGAAGGCGCTGCAGTGACCCTGGAGAAAGATGACCATGGCCCTAAGGAGAAGTGGGAGCCCATGAATCCCACAGGAATTGATGCTGGATTATGTGCAGGAGGGGAGACAGTGAAGTGGTTGGGATGTGACTTGTGGGAGACCAGCAGGAGCTATTGGTGCCCTGCGGCAGGGCTTCCTGAGGGGTTGATTCCAGGCCACTCCAGGTGTGCTCTGTCCTCCCAGCACGGGCACCGGGCAATTAGATAGCTGATTGTGCAGGCCTGCTGGTCCCCTGCCCATACCTTTCTAGCTGTCTTAGAAGCTTGTAGGCTTCTTGTGCTTTCTGTGTCACTCAGTAAGTGACAGACTGTGCCCAGGGCTCTGCATTGAAGATGAGTGGCCAGAGCCAGAGCTGTTGTGCTTTTTCTCCTCTGGGTCCCACCTTCCAGAGGGGCCAGGCTTCCTCAGGACTGGATTTCTCTAGGGGTGCTGGGCAAGGTGCTACTTCTCATCTGTCCTGGGCCTGCCCTCCTGCGTGCAGACCACCTGCTGGGCTCTGAAGCCGACCTGCCTCTGGACTTGATTGCCCGCAGGCCTGCTGGCCAGAGTGGCTCTAGTCTGTGTTTCATCCACTTAGCTCCCTGGTCCTCTTAGTAGTAGGTCTTTGCCTGCCATGCACTTGATCTAACCTGGCAGCTGGCTGTCACCTGCCCCAGAAAGAACTCTCCTGTGCTCTTCCGTCATTCTCAGTGTTCCCTCCTTGTACTTCTGCCTAGGGGAGTCTGTCTGTGCCTGCTTCCACCCTCTCTTTTGGGGGCTCTGCCCAGGGCTTAGAGCGCCCCAGCTCCTCTGATGCCAGCGAGTTTCCTATGGCTATCTGCAGGTCTGCTCGGGCCCCAGCTTCCCTGCTTGTCTTCCAGAGCTGGGGTGGGGGCAGCAGCCCTGTGAGTCACCCTGCTTCCCGTTGTGCCCACAATGCTGGCTGCAGGCCCTGTGCTGAGCGGCTGCCGAGCTGCAGGCAACAACCCAGGTCACTGTCACCTTGTCCTCACTCTGCCTGGGCCTGAGCCAGCTGCTCCCTAGCTGGGCCAGACTTGAGGCCAAAGAGATGAGAAGCCAGGAAATGATGTTAGGAGGTACAGATCCATGCTTTGGTCCCTCGGTCTCTGAGGGGCTGATTCAGCCCGCTGGGCTCTTTACTTGGTGATGGTGAGGCTACTCTCCCTTCTTAGGCTATCTTAGCCATCTCTGCTTTGCCGCTGTCCTTGGACCCTTGGGCCTGCCCAAATGTTCATCAGTTGGGAAGGGGAACATAGGAGCCCTTTGGCCAATAGTCCCGAGCCTGAGCACAGATTAACTCATGTTTGACAGATAAGTTATCCCCACCTTCAAACTGCCTCTGCTGAGGGGCTGACTGACCTTTCTTCTCAGGACTTATCTGCCCAGCCTTGTGAGTACTGGAACTCTCCTCCAGCCTTGGGGCTCAGGGCAGAGTTTTCTTTGCTAGGGGGAGAAGAGCCTGAAAGAAGCAGCTGGCAGCCACTGAACTCTGACTGTGGTCCTCCCGTGTGCAGAGCCCTGTGCTGGTCTGGGAAAGCTGAGCAAAGATCATCGCCAGGGTGCTTGTGTGAATGCTGCTTGGTCTGGCTGTGTCAGTCAGGAAGAAGTTCTCAGTGACTGCTATCTGCAGGCAGGGTCTGATGCACACAGTCTGTCTACACTGGCCCTCCCAGTGTGGGGCATGGACAGTGTATTTACACTGGCTTGATATATAGTCTCCTTACTGGCTTGACAACTGAAGCAGGCAGTCTATTCACACTGTTGGAGCCAGTATGGGGTGCATGCTGTCTGTCCATGTACACTGGCTGAATCTAGGACATGAGTGCTGGAAACTTCCCTAGTCTCAGCGAAGATTTCCTTCTCCCATTCTCTACAAGGTCTCTGCACAAGATTCAGAGCTCTCGAACTGTTTTTAGTTTCCATGATTTTTTTTCCCCGTAACTAAGCTTGGCTCAGGCACCAGCCACCCTTCAGTACTTGCTTTGACCCATGGGGCTTTATCTCCCAGATTTGGGGTGGTAAGTCCCAATATGCAATGCTATGTGTCTGTACTGGTTGATCCAATACACAAAGTAGGCACTCTTTCTACGTGGAGGGAGCCCGCTGTTCATAATGCAGGCTGGTGCTGTTTATGTTGGTTGAGCTCAGGGCTCCACTCACACAGTCTGTCTGCTTGGTCAAACCAGTGGTCATTGGAGCCATTCTTTTTCAACTGTTTGAGCCAGTGCTCCAAGCAGGCATTCTGTCTACACTGGTTAGACAGTGGGTGATGCCTCTAGCCTCTGGCTTGCTGAGACCGAGTCTCTGGGTTCTCTTGGATACCTCACTCATTGCTGTATGGCTTCTTCCAGGGGTACGTTCCTCACCTCTTCCCCTACGCATTCCTGGTCTGGTTTTGAGTCTACCTCTCCTTGACAATTCCCTCAGCTTCTCATGTCTTCGAATCCCTTTGGTGCAGACTGGTGCAGGGCCAGAAGCACTGTGACACTGTGATCTCAGCTGGACTTCCGCTGCCCGTTGTACCAAGGGCTCAGCATGCTGCTAGCGTGATGGCCGCCTGCTGTCAGCGGTTACCACCACCTTGCCATCCCTCGCAGCAGCCACTCTCATGCCTTTTTCTCAAGAAAGTCATTTAGCATGGATTACTGGCTTGGTGTGCATGGTAAATTGCATTTTTCCAGGTTGGGCCCATCTTGCTGTTTCTTGCTTAGATTTGGGGACTCATGAGGTTTGGCTTCATCTGCAAATTTAATTTCATGACCATTCATCCCTGTGAAAGCACAATCTATGCCTATTATTTAAGCCTCCTCCATTCCCTTTCCCATAAATTAAAATGTCAGTGGACAGCCATGGCAACCACCTGCACTTCGCATCCTATCCCAGACAGCCACCTTTGGGTTGTGACTGAAGCTGACACCCAGAGTCACACTGCCTGCATTCAAATCCCACTGTGCCACTTGGCTGGCACACCGGCAAGGGATTCAGTTTCCTCATCTGTAAATTGAGAATGACAGTAGAATCCACCTGCTAGAGTCAGTGCGCCTAGCAGACAGCTCACACTAAACAGCAGCTGCTAGCATCATTATTGCTACTGTCCTCTGTTTGGTCTCTCAGATGAGCTCAGTTCTTTCCGTCTTAGACCTAAGAAAGCATATTGGTCAGGTGTCTAAACTAGTAATGTGACAGAGGCTCAGGAGTCTGTGGCCCTACTAGCTAGTGACCTCTCGAGTTCTTTATCTTTGTCTAAGCAGTTTCCCAACAATACCCTTTCCCTTTAGTGAGGCATTCATTATAGTAGTTTAATACTTTTTTTGGATTCTAGGATTGAACCTAGGGCCGTGTGCTTGCTAGACAAGTGCTCCACCGCTGAGCCATTTCCCTCGTTCATACTACAGTACATTTTAACCCCTTTTATCCCAAATATAGTATGAGTACAGAAAGGCACAGTGATCATAAAGTGTGCAGTGCAGTGGATATCTGCAAACTGAACATGCCTGTGTCCCTAGCACCCAAGGAAGGATAAGAACGTGACTAGCACCCCAAGTCCCTGCTGTGTCTTGCTCCAGTTGACTCCCCTCCACCGCAGCTGTCCTAACCTCTCATGATATAGATCTGTTTCTTTGTTTTTAAGCTTGACGGAAACGGAATCATAAGCTAGAAATGCTCTTTGTGCCTGGGTCAGCCTCTGTTTGTGAGATTCATCCACTCTGGGACCAGATGGGAATAACAAAGACTCGTTCTGTTCTGTTCTGTTCTGTACCAGGGATTGAACTCAGGACTTTGTCCTTGCCAGGCGAGCACTTATTCTACTGAGCTATCTCCCCAGTGCCAACGAAGAATCATTCATGTAACCCTGTAGGATTCCCGCTTGTACACATTTGGATAAGTGTCTTCCAAAGATCCACGTATTGCAGCCTTGGTTGTCAGGGCAGTGCTGCTTGGAGGTGCTGTGGATCTTTAAGAAGGGAGATTTTATGAGAGGTCCTTAGACCACTGGAGGCACACCCCAAGAAGAATTGTAAAACTCTGATTCTCCCTATCTCTGCTTCCTGGCTCATGATTTGAGCAGTTTGCTGCAACATGCACTCCATGCTATTGTCATCTGGAGCCCTCACCAGAGGCCCCAAGCAATGGGACTACCCAATCTTGAATGGAATCCTCCAGATTCCATTATATTTAAATAAACCTTTTTTTTTTTTTTTTTAAGTTAGTTGCCTCTGGTATTTCATTGTAGTAACATGAAGCTCAGTAATACAATTCCATTGTGTAGCAGTAACCCTAACTTATCTGATCACTTTCCTGTTGACATATATATATATATATATATATATATATATATATATATATATTTTTTTTTTTTTTTTTTTTTACAGTTTTTGGCTAGTGCAACTATGGATATTTTCCAAGGTGTTTCTTGGGAACATGTACACATTTCTCATATGTATGGATTTAGGAAAGCATTGCTGGGTCACAGTGTTGGGTGTGCACCAGCTGAGAACTGTCAAATTGTTTTCTAATATTGTTGCACCAATTTAGCCCTCTCTTCAACAGTTGTCTGTGAGAATTCCAACTGCAGCACATTGCTTTTAAAAATGTTTTGTTGGTAGTCTTTGTGTTCGAGTCATTCTATGATTATGTAGAGCTATCACACTATGGTTTTAATTTTATTTCTCGGGTGACTAATACCGCTTATTTGTTGCTGAAGATATTTTAAACCTGAAGACATTATTCACCAAATCTGAAAATTCACTTCCATCCTAATATTATAGGAATCTTTTTTATTTGTTTGTTTTTGTAGTACTGGAGATTGAAGACAGGGCCTTATGCGTGCAAGGCACCCACTCTACTTGCTGAGTTACATGTGACAGGGGGTCTTGCTGAATCACTAAATTACCCAGGCTGAGCTCACTTGACCTTGCAACCCTCCTGCCTCAGCCTCCCAGCATGCTGGAAGTAGAGGTGCATGCCACCACACCTAGTAAGCTAGTAGCTATGTAGGATCTCAGATGTGTACGGGATTCCTTTTGTTCAATGAATTTGAATCTGCGGTGTTGGAAGGTAGGGACTGAAACTGACAGATGTTTGTCTGGGACTACCCTGGAAACAAGAGTCAGAGATGCAGACGCTAGACTGAGCCATAGCCCCAGAATCATCAGAAAGTCCTTGAACCATTAATCTCTTCAGGGCTTCTCTTTCTTTACCCTCACAGATGCCATGAGCCTTGAGGCTGTGTCCCAGTGCCTCGGATGGTCCTGGCACAGAGTGGAGATCCTGAAGGACCACTGAATGAGGATCCACAGGGTGAAGTTAACTCCTGTTGGTCTCCTCTGCCTCTCCTATCCCAGCTGACTTGACAGGAATTTGTTAGGGACCTGGGCTGTGTTCAGGGGAGGGGGTCCTGGAAATCAGGTTTTTGATCTGTAGAGGGCACCTTGTGGTAGGGTCCTGCATCTCTGATGACCCCACACTTCCCAAAGCCAACTGAGCAACAGCCACTGTGCCATGACCCTCCTCATTTTTCAATGACATCTTTTCCTGGTTGACATGCTCTCTGGTCAGATGGAGGCAGAAGGCCATGCCCAATACTATCTCATCCACCCCTGAACCATCAGTACTTAGCCATAATAAATCCTCCTGTCTTTGGCTTGGCTGGTCCCCTTTCGCCTAAAGTCTAAGAGAATTTGTTGGATAGCAGCCTAGTTAGGAAATGAGAGTTCTGGGCTAGAGTCTTCAAGTTCAGATGAAAGTTCTGTTCTCTTTGTGGTCTTGAGAGCCAGATGTTGTCTCAGGGGAGGGGTGTAGTTTCCCTTACAACCCTCACACAAGCAGGGGTGAGTGATGGGGTGGCTGAGATTTCTGAAGGTGGAGAAGCAAGGAGGAGGATTCTGGCTGGAGCATCTGTAGGAGAGTCTGGGCTGATTTCCCAGGTGACCACAGGGAAGACCACTCCTCCTGACCCTACGTCACCAGTGCAAAGTCCAGAGAGGGGAAAGTACGCTGTGCCTCCAGGAAACGACACACAGAGATGTAAAGCAATGGTCCGGTGCATTAGAGAGCCCTGGAAGGATTCCAGGAAGAGATGAACTTGACACCACAGATTTCTAAAGCCAGGATTGAGATCTGTGTCCTGGAACTGAGAGACATTCTGCCCAAGCTTTGGGAGCGTGGGGCATGGAGAGTGTGAGCCAACTACCAGTCACTTTAAAATAGGGCAACAAATGAATCCATGGCACGCACATTGTTTACGTGATACGTGGGCGGGTGTGCAAAGATGGAAAAGCTAAAAGCAGTTTGGGAAAAAAAAAACAACACCTTTTTTTTCAGTGAAAAGACAGATTAGAGAGGTTTATGCTCTTCTGTGATAACGAATATGAAAGGTTTATCAAAGTTTAAAAAAATTCATGACGCTTTTTGCAAAATTGATTTGAAGGCTTGGCAGATTTGAGGAATCATTCAGTAACGTTTTACGGGTCGATGCTAATTTGATGCAGCCGACCTGTGCATGGCGCCAATTTACTGCCAAACCAACATTAAGCACGGACCTTTCATGCAAGTTTTATAGGCAGACAGCTCATAAAGATGCATGCTTGACAAATATTCTGCTTCTCTTCGGATGTGGAATATGAAGTGTTTATCAAAAACCACCTAAATCACAGTTGCGTTGGACTCGTAAACAATCTGGGGGGCGTCATCCCTGCACCTCTTGCAGTGTGTCGTGAGTCATTCCTCTGGATCCCTCATAGCTGTCCTGGAAGTCTTTCTCTCCAAAAGCCATAGTCAGAGGTAGAATGAGCCCTGGGGGGTATGATGTGTCATAAAAGACTACTCTGGAAATGTTAACTTCTTTATCTGTTGAGTTCTCAGAAGCACCGAGGACTCACAGCCCACACTTTTTTCTGAGAAGGCCGAAATGTCCCCTTCCTAACCAGCTTTCATCTCCAAGAGTGTCCTAGGAGGAATCAAAGGCTGCACCTATAAGAGGTCTTTGGCCTCAAGGACATAGATTTCCTGCTTTCTTTTCTGTTACCTTGGATATTTTGTGATGGGTCACAGCTGTGTATCTCTGACCAAATACACCACAGCCAGCCCTGTGAACTTTCAGAGATTGCCTAAGTTTTGTTCCACAGGTCTGGAAGTGTTTAACAATTAAAATGATGAAAGTTGGTTGTGTTGGGGCCTGCTTTTAATGCCAGCACTCTGGGAGGCTGAGGCAGGAAGATTGCTAGTTTGAGCCCAGCCAGGGCAATTTAGCAATTTAAGGAGTCCTTGTCTGAAAATTAAAAAAATAAAATAAAAGATGCCTGAGGCTATAGCTCAATGCAAAAAGCCTTTGAATTTAATGCCCAGTAGTGGAGAAGAAGAAAATCTCCTATCTTTCATTATCAAACAGTGCTGTCAATGTTTTGCACAAAAAAGACGTGGCCTTGCTGGCTGTTATTCTACTCTGTCTCCATCACTCCAGGCCCAGGCCACCTCCCACCCTGGTGTTAATTAGCTGGGCTTAAATGAGGGAAGGTTGCAAGTGGGGGCTGGGTAGAGTGCAAACCGCTGTCAGCACAAAGCCTCCTGGGTTTTCGCTAGGGGAAATTTGATCTTGGGCAAATGTCAAGGCGTTTTTGAAATCTGTGTTATGATATCAGCTCATTGCCAGCATAGGGCTTCATCTGGATTTCATAAATATTGTATGGGGTTCCCTCACTGCCATCTTGGCCAGCTTAACACAAACACTCCTTTTTACACACACACACACATACACACACACACGCGCGCGCGCTCTCCTTTGCAATTGCAATCTATTGCTGAGTTGTCATGAAAAGCCAATTGGTGATATTTCAATCACAATGTTCTTGTAACAAATTCCATTCAAATTCCTCGGGAAGGGAGTTAAGGCTTCATCCCACTGCTGCTGGGAGAATGATATGCTAAATGTGGCTTCCTGGGGCCCTGGCAGCCATCCAGAGCTTTGTAAATTATAGTTCTCCTTCGTGGTTCTCCAAGTGACCTTGGAACCTTCTCTTGCTGGTGGATTTTTAAGGTTCACACATTGCCCTGCATCCCCTAAACAAGAGCTCCCCTACCCAGGCAGGCAGGAGCTTAGAGGAATGGCGTACACAGGCACCCAGAAAGCGTGTGGCAGGCCGTCTGAAGACAGCTTGTTGCCACTGACCTTTCCTCTGAAATTGATGTCAGCCACTAAACAGTCAAATATTGTGTTTCAAGGTGGCTCACAGGTGAGGGGAGGCCCTCTCCTGCCCTAGCACGCAGCAGGTAATCCTGGAAAAGCAGGAGGCGGGACATTGTGCAATTACATTCATCAGCTATTTTTGGTTGAGGAATAAACAAAATGGCCCAAACTGCTGCTGTTACAGATTCTAGCAGGGGAGTGGCGTGTAAGAAAGATTAATGTACAGTTAAAACCCGTGTACGGGTAAATTACAGGGTGACAGCTATCTAGTGCAAACACCACGACGTGTAATTAAGAGGAGTTACAGGCTCTCTAGGAGGAATCTGCTGAGGGAAGTGCTCTGGAGCTGTCTGGGGAAGCCAAGGGTAGGGATAAGACTCTGGGACAGTGTGGGAGGTGTAAGTGGTGTGAGGATTCCCCCCAGTGTCTGTGGACACTGGGGAGTGTAGTGGGAGCCACTGCTTCCTCCAGCCGCCTGGTGGTGGGACTCAGGCTCAGCCTGTCTCGTCAGGTCTTTTGGTTCTTGCTCTAAGCGTCCAGCCTATTCTGGAGCCGCCCTGGTGTTCCCCCCCCCCCCACACCCTCAACTTTGGCTGTGTGATAGTGAGAGCCCTTGGAGCGAGAGTCTTTTTTTTTCTTCCTGTTTTTAATTTCTCCTGCTTTGTCAGCTTTTTAAGGAATATGTTACATTATGTGGAAATTGGATGCTAACAAGATTTGTATGAATAAATTAAACTCTTAACTTTTTATGTTATTACAAAATTGAAATGGACTCTAATGACAGTCAGAATTAATGTTCTGTTTCAAATAAGTGCCGAGGATGTGACTGAATTTTCAGTGTGCTCCTCTCTTGTCCTCCCATTGTGGCCTTACTGAAAAGTCCCCTCTGGCCCTCTGCTTTTCCGGTGAGGTGGCCCTCTTGTGGCTCTCTCGGTCTAGCCCTGTGCCTGCAGGGTGCTCTCCTGCTGATCCCTGGGGCTGTGGTTGTGGTGCTGCTGTGTCCAGACTGTCTTCAGGCCTGCCAGGCCTGCTGGGCATATCTGTCACAGATGCTCCAGGGCTGGCTGCCAATAATGGCTGCCCCGAACCTCAGGGAGCTCCTTGCTCTGGGTCACATGCTATCCTGCATTCATTTGTTACCAGAGATTTAGGGTGAAAGCCCCAGCTCCAGTAGTCCCAGTTGGCCAGGCCACACCTCCAGGATGGGCTGAGCCTCCCAGAGTCTGGTCAGAGTGGCACACTCCTATAATCCCAGAGCTGGGCAGGCTGAAAGCAGCAGGATCACAAGTCTGAGCTGTGTAGTAAGACCCTGTAACAACCAAATACATACAAACAAACAAACAAAAAGGCTGCCAATGAGATGCCCCTGCAAAATTACTGTAGTTAGTTTTGACTTGGTATCCTCAGCCTTGACGGGGATAAGACAGGTTAGGTAACTTTAGGGCCTCTAGAGCTTGTAACATAGACACTGCCTGGGTGGTCAGCACCTCTGTGTGCAGAGCTGAGCAGGCAATATGTGAGACACACAAAGTGGAAAGATACCAAGCTCTATCCTGTTTTAGTTGCTCATTAAGTACCCAGGCGCCTAACTTTAAAGTCCTTGTTACATAGTGACTGGCTCATGACAGGGTACAAAAGTCCTGCCTCCTTGATTCCTTTTTAGGACAGCTCCGAAGGTCCCTCTCAGCCCCAGAGAACTCTGTGAGGCCAGCTGTGAGGCCCTGGGGTCAGCCTCTCACTCAGCCCATTCCTACCTTTTTAAAATGTCAGTCCATTCCTACCTTTTTAAAATGGTAGCTAACTGGCTACCATCTCTACCTCAGATTTTCCAGGGAACTCAGTCCAAGCTCCTGGCTCCCAGGGCTTTCTCCCCACCAGGTGTCCGCCAGGTGAGTCCTGACTTGCTCGGCCTCAGTCTAGGTCCCCCTGGGCATGGTTTGAGCCATAACAGAGAAAATCACTGCCCTGGACCTAAGCTATTGCCTCTCAGCCTGGGATGGATCAGGTCCCACGGCTCTGAAGAAGGAATGTGGAGAAGGAGGGAGGGAGGGAAGGAAGAAGGGAGGGAGGGAGGGAGTCACAGTCATTTTTGGAGAGGAATTCTCCTGAAGGGGCATTTGGGTCAGGGGCTTGGGCAGTGCAAAGTGGAAACTCAGCTGTGTCAGGGGCCAGGCTTAAGGGGAACTGATGGCTGGGACTGGGATCCCTGGGCGACCTTTCACTTTGGGATTGGGCATTATGACTTAGTTTAGCTATAGCAGAGAATGGTTAGATATTCAAATATTCGAGAACAGGTAGATTTTTTTTTTAAGGTGAACTGTATCGCCCTTGAAGTTTGGAGAATATTTTAAAATCACAGTCCTACATGGATTGCATTTGGCTTTTGAGTTAGGGGCATTTGAAGTCCCAATACCCTCCCTCCCTTTGGGCCAGGTAGACAATTCCATACCTAGAGGCAAGGGCCTGGTATACAGTGCCTGACCGATGCTTTGGAGAGGGACCCTAATCACCAAGACCACGCCACAGCTGCAGAGCTGCTGGCCTCAGCACTGACCAACTGATGTCCTAAAATGTCCCCATTTGCTGGAGAAGGTGTTGAAGCCACTGCGTCTGGGATATCAGGTTTGTGGGCTTCTGGTTGGGTCCCTCCTCCTGGAGCTGTGTGGATGAGTGGCTACCCAAGGGGCCTGCTGCAGACCCTGTCCCTCTTCAGAGGGGTCTCTTCTCAGTATTCTGGCTACCCTTCCCAGGTCTCAGAAATTCCCTGTGGAAATGCCTTCCCAAGAGCAAAAAGAACATTAAAGCCTCATCTAACACATCCTTCTGGATCCTGTGTTCTCATAAATTGTTACAAAAAGCAGGTCCTTATATCACTTTATATTTATAAACTCATAAGTCACATTCATTTTATAAAAATGCAATAATCTTTATGCCTACTGCCCATAACCTGTTTAATCACTTTATATATCACGAGCACCTTTCCCGGTAATGGATCTATTTCTATGCTGCTTTTGACACCAGCACTGCATTCTTTCGCATGAATTTATCATAATTTATATAACCAGTTCCCTGTTGGACATTTTGGTGGTTTTCATTTTGGGGGGTTTTTCAATTTGAAAGAACACTGAAGTGCATATTCTTGCTGTATACCTTTGTGTCATTGCAGGATAAATTCCTAGAAATGGAAGTTTTGCCTCAAAGGGTTGCCATGATTTTAAGACTTTTAATACTTGCAGACAGATTACCTTCCAGAAAGACCCAGTGGTGCGTGAGCATGCTCATTTCTTCTCATACTCACACCAGCCCTGGGAGTCTTTGCTTTTTAAAAAAATCTTTGTCAATTTGATAGGCTAAAGAGGAGTGTGATTATCGCTTTTTTAAAAGCATAACTTTTATTTTCTACCAAGGTACTATTTGTTTGTAGCTAAAAGGGTGTAAATCATAAAAAGCGCAAAACAAACTCAGCAGGACTGCCCCATCCCTCCCCACTGCCTCCTTCTTTTCTGCTCCCTACAGACAGCCACCTGTGACTCTTCCAGCTATTTTCCAGGATGGATTACAACCTCCACATTTCTAAATAATGTGCATATGCTGCAGGTACAAAATGGTCAGACAGTTGTGCTAGCACCATTTTTTTCAACATTCACGCTTTGCTTACTAGTTTTTAAATGCCAACTTTATCACTGGTTTAATTGTTATATTTCCTTGGGACGCTTCTGGATTCTTCTGTTCTAGTCTATCCATTCTAGTGCCAGAACCTGCTATTTTAATTATTGTAGCTTATGAACACATTTTTAATATCGTGGAGGGCAAGCCTTCTCTTGTTATGATTCTTATGTGATATTACATTTTAATTCTTTCTGGTGCCCTCTGGATATATGAGGCCAAGTTTCAAATAATATCCAGTAGAGCTTTGTACTGGGATTGTGCTTCATTTATCGAGGAATTTGGGATAAATTTACACATAAATAGGCTTCCTTGCTGTGTGTGTTGCCACATTGAGTTCTGATTGGATATTTTTTAAGGAGTCATCCAATGCCAAGTACTGTTCGAGGCACTGAAGGGCACATTGGGAAGCAAGGCTGAGGGAGACCCCAGCCGCTGTAAGACAGCGTCTTAGCAGAGGAAGCAGATAATGAGCACTGCATGGAGATTTAATAAGTAAAACATAACGTCAGAGCATGGTAACTGTGGAGAAGAGAGGAAGGGGGAGGGGAGGACACATCAAAGGGCTGAGTGAGCTGGTGGCGTGTTTTGGATGTTGCTTGTGTATGGCCCTTGAGGTTCAACTTTTGTAACCTACATTCCCCAAATGGCAATGGGACAGGCAGTAGAACCTTTAAGATCATTAGGGATTCTGCACTCACAAGATATTAAGGTGGTTTTGTGAAACTTGGGCAAAGTTCCTGAGGGAGCAAACTGTTATAGAAGGACCAGGTTTGGCCCCTGACTCTCTGGCTTCTTGTCTCTGTGTGTGGCCACATTCTCTTTTCACTCATGCTCCCACTGTCATGTCACCCCCGAGGAAAGCTCTCACCAAACTGATAGGGATACTCAATCTTAGGCTCTTTTTTTAACTGTCAAAATGGCAAGCTGAGTAAACCTCATTTCTTTGTAAAGTATCTAGTCTCGGGTATTTTGTTGTAATAACAAAAAATAGATTAGTGCAGGTGTTTGCTGTGGGCCTCACCAAGAAAGTAACACTTGAGTCGAAGTGATGTGAGGTGTGCGGGATGTGAGAATATGGGCTATACAGATGATCTAAGCTGGTGTTTCTCATCCTTGGGTGACTGTGCCCCCAAGCAGGGATTTGACAACATCTGGAAATGATGCTGGGTTTTTTTTGTGGTACCAGAGATAGCACTGTGGACATTACGCTTATGCAGGCACTTATGCCGCTGAGCCATCTCCGCAGCCCCTCGGAGATGATGCTCTTAAACATCCTGCAGTGTCAGGACAACTCCTATAGCAAAGGACTGTCCAGCCCCAAGTGTGTGTTTGTTTGTTTGTTTATTTACTTATTTTTTATGGCCAGCTCAGCCTGCCCTGGGGAGTGGGGCTGGTGCAGTGTGTGGTGCTGGGGATAGAACCGCGGTCCCTGTGGTTGCCTAAGCTTTCTTAAGCAGGTGCTTTAGACTGCTGAACCATCTCGCTGGCCCTGGGGCCCCAAGTGTTGATCATGTCAGAATTGAGAAACCTTGGCCTAGGGAAGGCTGGCTCTGGGCAGAAGGAGCGTCAACTGAAAGATCTTTAGGTCAGAGTTAGGAGCAGTAGAGAGAGACAGTTGGAGAGGGTGAGCAGCTGGAGGCGCGGTCAGAAGGGAGAGTAGGAGGACAGAATTGGGCTTCATGGGGCGTGGAAGGAAGTTTGACTTTATCCCAAGTGAGGTGGAGAGTAACTGGAGGGCTCTAAACAGAAATGCTGTGATTAAAACTACGTTTTGAAAGGTCTACTCTGCTTCCAGCAGTACTACCCAACAGGCTTGCAGCCCAGCTTAAACAAAGCAGAAGAAGCAGGAGGAAGTCCACCAGGGTAGGCTCGCCCAGTCTGCTTGGTTGCCATGCAGTGAGCAGCTTTCCTCTGCCCTGCTGGCTCAGGCCGGCAGCAACAGAGCCAGCCAGCCACAAACCGAAACCTGTGAGCCTGTGCGCTGAAACGAACCTTGTCTTCTTTAAGTTGATTTCCTCAAGAATTTGTTACAGTGGCAGAAAGCTGACTAACAGAGGGGCCAAGAGGCCTGGCCAGCTGCCACTGTGACAGATGATAGTCTGAGGGCAGTGTGGCAGCAGGGGAAGTGAAGGAATCAGGCTGAACTCCAAATCTAGTTGAAGGCAATGCCAACAAGATTCCCTAATGGATTCAGTGTGGTATGTGGAAAAGAAAGCTTGTGGTGTTGGCGTCTAGAAGGATGGGAAGGACAGCTGGCGAACAGCTGGAGGGGCTTAGATTTGAAGTTTGGCTAAGGATCTGTAGTATCTGAGATATCCAGTACACATCCATCTGCAGGTGCTGGAATCTGGCTGGGTTGGGTATGTTAATATGGGGTTATGGAGAGATGTTAAAGCTAGAGGTGCAAATTTGGGAGCCATCAACCCAGAGATGGGTGTTAAAGCCTGAAGACTGATTGAAGTCAGAAAAGGAATGTATTAGCTTTCCAGTGCTGGGACAAAATATCTGACATACAGACCTTGAAGGAAGAAAGATTTATTTTGGCTCTTGGTTTCAGGGTTGGGTTCATGGTTAGGTGGCTAGAAGGCGGAAGTATTATGGCAGAGTGGTAGGACAAAGGAAAGATGCCCCCTCGTGGTGGATGGAAATAGAGAGCAAGTGGAGAGCCAAAGAGAGAGAAAAGAGAAGGTGTTGAGGGTGGAATATTACCCGCAAAGGCACACCCCCGGGGCACCACATCCTCCAACTAGGCTTCACCTTCTGGTAGTGCATCCAGGTATAAATGTACCAGTGGGCTAATTCGGCGATGGGATCAGCATTCTCAATACAAGAGTCTTTGGGAGACACTTCAAGTTTAAACCATCACAGGGAGAGAAGGCTGATAGGGAAGAACAGTGGACCAATGATGGAGAACTAGAGTATTCCAACATAGAGAAATCAGTAAGAGGGACCAAAACAGATGCCAGGAAGTGCCCAGTGAGTTTAAAAGAAACCAGAACAGAATCAAGTACTGGAAGCCAAGGGAAGAAAGTGCATTGCGGAAGAAGGTCTAGCCACTTTTGTCAGATGTTGGTGGCAAATCAAGTAAGACAGAGACAGAAGACTGACCAGTGAGGTCAGTAGAGTGCTTTAGGAAGGAGCAGATATGGTGGAACAAAAGGCTAATTTAAGTAGTTCTGTGAGAATATGAAAGGAAATAAATTGGAGCTTGTGAATGTGGGTAACTCTGTGGTTCCCTGTAAAGAAGGACAGGAGGAGGAGGAGGGAAGAGGAAGAGAAGGAGGAAGAAGAGTAAGAAGAAGAATAAAAGGAAGAATAAGAGGAAGGAGAAAGAGAAGAAGAAGAAGGAGACAAAAAAGACATGAGTACATGAGTGCTGAGGGAAGCAGAGTTGGAAGTCTGCTTAAGATGAGAGAAATCATACCCTGTCTGTATGAGGATGAGGCTGGTCTAGCTGAATGTGAAAAACTGAAATAGGAGGGGGAGAATTACTCAATCCTTGCTTCAGAGGGTTAGAGAGCACTGGAGATGGAGGAAGTGGAGAGATTGGCACCAGGTAGCAGCCACCCTGTGATAAATGTGGGAAGGGGAATTCATGGGTGCGGAAGTTGTGATCGGGATCTGCCCCTCCCCCACCCCACCATCTCCATTGTGAAGCACACATCTACCATACAGTGCCCCCACTGAAAATGTACCTTTAGGTATGTTCGTAGAGTTGTACAACCTCACCACAGTCCATTCTGGAACACTCTGAGCACTCCAAAGACACCTCATGTGTATTAACAATCACTCTCCACCCCTACTCGCTCAGTCTTATCCAACCACTAACCTCTTTTCTGTCTCTGTAAAATTTCCTCTTCTGGACATTTCCTGTAAACTAAATCATACAGCCAGGCAGGGTGGGGCACACCTGTAATCCCAGCAGTTGGGAGGCTGAGGCAGGAGGATCGGTGTGAGTTCGAGACCAGCCTGGGCTACAAAAGTGCGCTCAAGGCTAGCCTCAACTGCATAGCAAGACCCTGTCTCAAAAAAGACCAAAAAAAAAAAAAAAAAAG
>PVKN010015870.1:0-18224 GCA_004027915.1 Capromys pilorides
AGAAATCCAGATTTCAAAATACACAGAATAATGAAAAGACATTAACTAGATATATGTTTCTAGCATAAATATGTCAAAAGAAGAGAGGGTTATTCTGTGTGCAATATGCTTACATGATTAATTAATTGCTGAAAGGAAGACCACAATCTCACTCAAATAAATCTTTCAGGAGACCAGTTATCTAAGACCATCCCAAAGAAACTGACGAACCAAACAATTCCAAATAATTAAAAGTACCATACCAAAACCCAGTATCCAAATTTATACACATATTGGGCAAATTCTACAGACAAATCCCCCTCCACCTCCCATTTAAAAAAAATAAAAAAGATCGCTTGTCAGAGCTTGAGAAAGTGCAGTTTTATTTGACATTTCAATAAGTGGAACACAGCATTACAAATCCATCTAACTTTACTGAAACAATTATTGAAATTCGTACCTTCAGGCCATGTATGTTCCGTTCCCCAGGAGGCTTGCAGGCTGAAACAGTAATTGACTAAATTGTAGAACACATCAGGGCCATTTACAAATTTGCTCAAAATGAATCGTTTAAAAAGAAATGAGGGTGACACCAAAATTAGCAGAGAGAAATGATTGAAAAGTGGCTCCCCAGACCCAAAGTGGGAATTATGAACCAGCGTTTTAACTTGCAGGAGTGAGCATTTATAAATGCAAAGAGCTTTCTGACACCACTTCATATAAATTCCAATTTCTGCTTAAAACATAAAAATCAAGTTAACTGAGCTAAAATGATTAGATTCCTTTCATAATTCAAATTTCTGCAATCTTTCCTCACTCTATTACATTAAATCTGCTACCAGTTAAACTACTCTGAGAAGAGCTAAGATTTCTGGGGTTTTGTTTGTTTTGGAGGAGGAGTGGAAAAAAGATCTTTTAATGCCAAAAGGACTGCCAGAGATTCTAAAATAGGATCCTCAACTTTGAATACTATTTGGTATAGATAAAAACAACTGAATTCATTAAAATACAAATCTATAATTTCCTTACACTTACTACAAATCTTGACATCTGTTAACATTTAGGTCTAAAGAAAAAGCAGTGCCAGGAAAAATAATACTAATTATTTTATTCCTGAGTTATGGATGGTACTTTTCCAATTCAGCAAATACTCCTTCATCAAATGTTAAAAATACAAAGACTTCTAGCCCATGCTATAGACCACTTCCCCTTGAAAACTACAGTGCCCTACAAATTGTATGTTAAGGGGCTGTCAGTTTTGACTGATTGTCTAGGGGAGGATGAATTTGATTTTTTTATCCCTTGGATGTACATGTATTTTTCTCTGTTTCTGACAAGAAATGGAGCTGCTTAATAAAAAAATGTGAATAACAATTACAAAGCACGAATTACTTTTATTTTGGGTATTTCAAGTAAATTCAAATTTATTCTTTTCTAGAAAATGTATCTAAATCTTAATATAAGGCCTTTTACTTATTTTTCTAAAATAAATTAAAATTAAGGCTCCAACTCTTCTTTCCTTAATACGGAATTTTTTCTTTTCTTGGCCCAGTACTAGAAACTGAACCTTAGAACCTTATTCAAAGCTAGTGTTCTACCAGTTACAGCTCCAGCCCTTTTTAATCTATTGAATTGTGGCCCCCTCTGCCTCAGCCTTGTAAGCAGCTGTGACTACAGGTATGTGCCTTCATACCCAGTGGAAATTAACTTTTTGAGCAAAACAGTCAAATATATTTAGTGTATGACCCTTAAATGACCTAGTTCTTCCAAGAGAATATGTTAAAATATTTCCACCAAAGTATTCATGGCACTCAAGGAATGCAGAGATAGGTATAAACTCTTGATCTTTAATTTTAACATTAACTAGAATTTGAAGCTGCACTCCAGAAAACTCAGCAACCTCATATGTCCTAAAGTTATGAGCCAGAAGTTACTATAAGGCTTTTGAATTTTCATATTTCTCAATACTTAACACATCTTTTAAATACGCAAAGACTTAGCTATGAGCCTACTATCTCATGCCAATGTGCTACTGGGAAGGAGGAAAACATGTCACTGGAACAGAATCATTTTTTCCTTTGCATCTGACTTATTTGGTCTAACAATTCTTTTTAACATGGGGCCCAACACAGAATCTAAGGTTTGAAGGCCCCTAACCACTGGGCAGACCCAGCCAGTTATGCTCAATGTGTGTATATTCAAATTCTGTACCTTCTATAATCTCATCTATCATATACGAGATGCACTAAGGTTTGAAAAAAGCAGAAAATGGGCAAAATCCAAAAAGAGTTGAATTACAGCACCCAGAACCCCACTGAGACAGGGAGATGGGTTTTAGGCTACACTCATGCACGCTGCAGTGATATTGTAACTTATATGCCTTTCCACTTTAAGCAAATTATAATTTAAATAAAATTCTTACTCAATAAGCAATCGTTTATACACTGTGTGATCCGGCAATGATTTAACCTCTGTGAACTTCAACAGTCTCATCCACACCATAGAGGAAATAATACCTAACACAACCTTGGTGACGCTGTTGGGAGAAACAGAACAATGGCACCAAGGGCAGTATCAGGGCCTCTACTGAGCCATGTCTAAGTTGGCGGTTACCACCACAGGAGTGGGCACAGTGATATACAGTGACACTGACAGGACTAATCACAACATGAAAGAAAGCAAACCAAACCTGAGAAGCTTTCAGGTCAAAAGAAATAAATAATTTATTTAAAAAAAAAATGAAGCCCCATAGTATTGGAACAATAATTCTCCAGGACACTGTACTTAGGTTTGCTACCCAGAGCTGTGAAGCAATTAATGGAAATTTTCAGCTTGTAAAAAACCTATTCCTTGTGGAGAAATGATTTTTGAAACTTGCTCAAATTTCCCATTTCCTGAGAGCATTAAGAAAACATCTGCATCCTTGCTAGCTAGCATCCTAATACACAGAAACGGCAACATTTCTCTCTCGTGCTCACTCTTTTTCCCTGTTTGGCTGTGTAGCCTTCAAGTACAACAGAATCAGACTAATTATAATCCTTGGTTTGGGTGATAATTGGCCTTAAGTGACCCAATTTCATTTACTTCCTTAGTATTTTAATAGGTTATTAATAACGTGATAAGTGCTCCTCTCTCTACCCACCTACATAGAATAGCGGGATCGCTCTTGAACCTAGAGTTGCTCATGGGCTGGCCAAGCCAGCTGTCTTTGGAGACAGACAGGAGCCTACTGGTTAATTGAGCCATTCAAACTTCAGAGAGTTACAGGTAATGAAAGTCTAGAATGTTTAATTGGAAAACTCATGCCATGATTATTTGTACAGTATTAGTTAACGAAGGTAAGTTTAACTTTTAATTATTTCAATTAAGTTATTTCTAGAAGAGTTACTTAGAGAATTTCCTTATCTGTTCAAGTAGTCAGAAAACACAGATTCCAAGTGGGGCAATATATAATGGGTGGAAGACTTAATCTTAATGGCTTATATAATTAAACTATTCCTCTTCACCATTATTCAAATTTCGAAAGAACATTTATACACAGTTGAGGAATCATATCTGATATAAGGCTGGTACTACCAGACCTAATGGGGTAGAAGAAAATTACCTGACAGGTGACTCACTGAGACTTACCCTCATCAGCTTATATTTTTAGAAAGTTAACAATAAAATTTCTTTTTAAAATGTCTCCATTATTTAGAAAATACCTCCCACCAAAACCAAGTACTCAGCATTCTACTCAAGTTTCTTTCCTAAACCCCCTCTGTACATTGTTGCTTATTACAGCAAGCCAAAAGCTTTCTCCTCCCATAGCAGCTCTGGTGACAATCATGAGCCACAATTTATAAATATCCAGAATTAAAATCATTCATTTGCCTTGCTTTAGAAACCATGGGGACCCCCAAAGAGTTCTTTAAGCGAATGTAAGTATGTACTTCAAAAACAACCATCTAGTTAGTTTAATTTACTCTAGTAAATTAGATATTTTATCTGCTATAACTATAATATAGCCTGCAATCCCCACGATAATGAATACTTCTTTTGTTTTTTCAAATTAAGAGCTAAACATCACGTTATGTGCATTTAAACCTTTGGAAAACATAACAGTTGATGAAACACTTTACTGAAATAATTATTGTTGATTAGAATTTGTTCAACATTACCTCTTGGAAATATCTGCAGAGGCTCTATTAACTGTCCATTTACTTGCTGTTCCATTACTGTAGAATAATACTGCAAAGAGATTATAGAAAAAGATACTCAGTAATGTACAAATACTGGAACAGACACTTATGGGTTGTTTAATTCATAGCACTTTTGTAAATTGCTGGTATGCATATATCAGCCTTGAGAATACTTTTCCCCTATTGGCACATCAAAATGACTACAGTGAATTACTCGAGATCAGAAGCCCGGTACAGTGTTATCCTCCACACCAGCCATTCAACTTTAAGAATAAAAATACTGATTAACACTACATATTAGTATTCAAGAAACATTTTAAAGGGCATATATTTAAAATGCCACAAGAAGTGTTTTAGTGGAAATTGCTCACATTGCTTCTTGTCCTCTTGCTCTGTCTGGGCTTTAGAAAGCCAGATGAGAAGCTTCCCATTTGGTTCAGACCTACGTGCCAGTTAACAAAACACCATGCACATCTGCCATGAAGCAGACTGCGAAGTCCAAGTCACAGAGATTGGAAAGTGTCAACTAGGACAAGGCTCATCCAAAAATAACACAGTTATTAGGATAAAAAGGCAGCCTCATTTCAAACAAACATAGCTCTTATGCCTTAGCCTTATAAACCCTTCAGAATGGATCAAATTTCTCAGTAAAAATCAAAGTTCTCAGTAAAAAAGCTTCCATTGTCCCTCGTAAATGCAAATCATGAAGTAGGTGTATCGTAGTCTGAGAGCCGTTTTCCTTCATGTCCGAAATGATCAGAACAGGCCCACCTCACCTGGAGATGTTCTGGACTCACTTCTTTCAATGCTAAGCAAACAACAAAATGATGCTCTCAGTGGAAAAACATTAACCACAAAAGCTGCGGGTTTTGTACTGTGAGGGACTGTCATCGTGAAGGACTCCTAGCCAGGTATTGTGGCTCATACCTGTAATCTCAGCACTCCAGGAGGCTGAGGCAGAAAGATCACAAGTTCAAGTCTCACAATTTAAGAAATACTTGAAAAGGTCTGGGGATGTAGGTCAGTGTGAAGGCCCTGGGTTCATTCATTCCCTAGGACTACCACCACCACCATCAAAAAAAGAAAAAAAGAAAAGAAAAAAGAAAAACAAAGAGCTTCTTTCATCTTTGCTGTTTCTACATTAAAATGCATTAATATTTACCTACCAAGCCTGGATTATCATTTTCTGACATTCTAAAAAACGTGTCTTTTTGGAAGATATATATACTTTCCTACTGCTTTAATGTACATTAAAATTACTGCAAGATCAAAACTGGTTTTCCTTAGAAATGAAAGGTAGCTATAAAATTCCACATTATCTTAGAAATCACAAGTTAGTAAGTCTAAAGTTTTATGCCCTAATAAAATAGGGTAAAGGTGAATTTTGGTAGCAATGGACAGATGTAAGTGTGCCTGCTCACCAAAAGGTTTGAAACTGCACAGGAAAATGATGCCCTCCTTCTGTGGACACAACAACATACATATACATGGGATACACACTTTGGAGAACACACCAAGACCATGTTTTTCAGGAGATTTGGTATCTCAAAACCACAGAAATATACAGCACTCGCCATTACTCAAACAGCGATGACAAGTAAATGAAATATCAATCATGTAGGCTGCCAACCTTTTGGGACAGCAATAACTGTTAACAAGTAGTCTGGAAAAATTGTCGGAAAATGACTTGTCCTCAGCACACCAGTATTTGAGGTTTCCATGGAAAATTAAGATGCCAGTGGCTATTTGGAACATTGCTCAGGTAGTCTTTTTAATGGGAAATTTGCCAGTTATTGATCCACAGCATGTACCCCTTGCTTCTGAAAGGCTGCAAGCAACTTTCCAATCAGTGGCTGTCAAAAAAATTACTGCCTTTTTATACTGATATGAGACAACACTGGTGGCGGTGTTCTCTTATAGTTAATACTTTTCTTTAATTAATTGCTATGTACAATAGGTTAGTAATTTCAGTTACTACTTTGCGGTCATCCTAAAAATCAAAATCTAGAATATCCCTATGCTCTATCTAGCAAATTAACTATAGAGTTATCTGAAAATGGTGCTCGGGGTCAAGTTTGAAAACAAATAACCTCAGATGTAAAGGGTCAGTAGAGGTGTAATATATTTTTTTTCCTACTATAAAACCTTGCATGCATGAAATTGACCTGTTTTCAAGCTTTATTTATTTACCTTAAAAATAAATAAAAATGGTTTCCCTTTCATTGTAGGTCTGGGCCAGCCAACTGGCAAACTATATATACTTTTTTAAAAATGCATTTATGTCAGGGGATTCAGGGTCTACAGGGTTTCATTACATAGATCAGATTCGTAGTGATCCTCCTGTTTTCAGTCTACTAAAGTGCGAGGATTACAGACACATGCCACCATGCCCAGTCTCTACATACACTTTTGTAATCACTGTGAGAATTTCTAAGCAATCTATACAGATCTCTTTGTACTATCATCAACATAGTCATGGTAATATTTGATACATTCCTTCACTAGCTTCTCTAAAGTAATCAGGTTTTGCTTTTTCTTTCTTGGAAGTCTTATAAATCCAAATGTTTTCTCCTGCACAGTGTGGGATCACTGCACCTCTGAGAACCTCTGAAGACCACACTGACTACTGAAGGCTGAGTGGTGCCCAAGCTCTGGTCACGGTGTCTGGAACAAAGATAAAAACTTGGTGGGCTGTAGGGGCTACCAGGCCTGTACTGTCCAGTAAAATGAGAAAGGAACTTGGAGTGTCATTGCTACCTGTGCCCTAGCACATGATCCTAGAGGCGGTGCCTCTGCACCTCACTGTGTCCAGCTTCAAGGTGGTGGGGGTCCGCCCAGAGGACAGCTGTGAGACTCTCATCAGAAAAGATAAGACAATTTACAATCTGGAAGGTAAGCTGTTTTCAGATCTTAGGCCTCTCTTCAATGCCTTTAATATATTCTTCCTCTAAAGGGATTCTGTCCCATTTGATTACAAATATAGTGGTGCCTCAGCAGGCACTGGCAGGTCATGGGAGGCAAGTACCAAAAACAATGGGTACCAAACAAATTGTTTTGGCTGAAAAACCCAGTGAGTCACAAGGCAACAGACCCTGACAAGTTTTAGCATGATTGTCAGACACCGTGCAAATGAGGAGTTCTGGAACAAAATTTTCACATTAAAATGCGAAGCACCAAATTTGATGAGTTTCATAACAGTGGAGTATCCAGGTATAACTAGTAATAAAATAATCAGTAATGCCAAAGACAAGACTCATAACCAAAAATAAACTAATTATCAACAACAAAAACAAGACCTAAACTTTATATTCTAAAATACTTAATATGGTTTGAACAGAAAAGTTACCAACTGCCAGCAGCAATAATGAGGCCATAACCTGAAGTTATCCAAACAACTTCTTCATCTTAAGCTTTATAACCCTGCTGCAACTTTTATTTTCCATAATACAAAATTGTACACATGCTTGATGTTTGACAAATATTTATTGGTTAAAATGCAGCTGAATTTTGATCCTGCTACTCATTAACTCATTTAGCCTTTAGGAAGTCATTTAACCTTAATGAACATTAGTTTCCTCCAAATGAGAGTGAGATTATTTACCCTATTACACAGGGTCACTGTGAGGCTCAGAAACTAAACTGCTACAGTAGAGCTAAGGAAGGTACTTGGTAAACTATCAGTCAGTGTTAGTCGTGAAGTTTTTTTTTTAAAGTCTAATATTGAAATAATATTAAACACAGTATCTTTCAGTGTTCAAGCACTTAAAAACACAGAAGCATTTATGTATATAAAGCACAGAACATTGCCCTCAAATTGAAAACAGGAGCAGCAGCTACTCGTTTTCTGCTACCATTCACTGTATAATCTGTTACATGCAGTAATTGCAGCAATAATCAATAAGCTAACTCAGTAAAAGATTAATCAGTTTCACAATTGCTAATGGAATCTCTAGCCCCAGACTTAGATTAGTTTCAGAGTCCCTCTGAGATATTCCTCAAAATCCTTAAACAATTTTAATAAGAATGTGACAAATTTTAGTATAGTTACCCAAAAATCTAATTAATTTGAAACAGAAAGCCACATTCGACAAGGGGATAACAAGTACAATTTTTGGCTTTGTTTTGTTTGCAAGTTTATCTGAATAATGTTCCTATTTGTCATGAACCTAATTCTAACAGCACAATTCAATCAATAATTAAAATTTTCTCTTCATGGAAATCTGCACTATAAAAAACTTGAGTTCCAAAATACAGTTTAATGCTACAAGGCACAAATTCTCTAAAAAGAAAGAGCTAAGGATACAGCTCAGTGGTATAATACTTGCCTCGTTAAGTGTGGGGCCCTGAGTTTAATCCCCTGCACTGCAGAGAGAGAAACGCCCTGAGTATATGTGTGTTAGCCTCAGTACTACACATCTATCTATGTTCATTTGCGTTTTCACATTCCTGCTCTGGGAGAATCATCTCCTCTGTTTAACAGAGGAGACAAATGGTTTAGAAAAAAAAAAACTTTCTATTCTAGCTTGTGGACTCAGACCCTGAAGTATGTTCACCATCTGAGAGTTAACAGGTGACCTCACAGATCTCATTCCTCATTTAGCTACACAGACAGGTTGTGTGGGGAGACCACAGGGCTGGTAGAGAGCTCTGGCTAGGCCACTCACTCCCAGGTAAATCCAGTTAAGTCCTCTGGATGGCAAAGCAGCAGGAAGCCATCAGTGTTACGGGTGAGTGACCTCCCACTCTGTCCTTGTGTCCGGTCTCCAACCTCTGCACTCAGCTTCCTGGAGAGGCCCTTTGCCTACCACTTTAAGTGCTGGAGTTGCCCGTGGTTCCTCACCAACCTTCACTTCTCATTATATACTCTCCTTGAGTTACTTCCACCACTTCAAAGGTTTCAATTACCAGAGGAGTCATTGAGACTAATTAGGAGCTGATGAATCACAAATCTTTATTTCTAGCCCAGATTTCTCTCCCAAGACTCAGAACATATCCAAGTGGTTGTCGGAAGCCTCAAGTAACAGAACACGTCCAAAACTGCAATTCCTCACCTTTCCCACCCCTCCTTCAGACCCCACCCTGCCACCTGGGTTTGTTAGGTCAATAAAGACCACCTCCCCAGTTTCCAAAGAGAGACACCGGGATCCCAACTCAGTTTGCTTCTCTCCACCCCTGCAGGCACAGTGGTCTGTGAAACTGCCTCACGTGGCTTCTGAGCCTCAGAACTAGTCTCCAGCCACCCTGCAGGGAAACAAATGGATACCGCTGCAACCTAAAGCCTTCTGGAAGTGACCCACCTCCCTCTCCCTGAATTGGCAGACTAAACCACTTCTGTATACACCAGGCGCTCTTCCGCCTTGGAGCCTTCAAACATGCTGTCCACTCAGTCCCAGACTCTTCTCAGTCTTCTGATCTTTATTTACTCCTTTAGGACACTACCCTCTTTAGAAAGCCTTCTGGGTCTCCACAGCTAGGTTAGCCATGCCTTGGAGCTCAAGTCGGCAGCTCTGCCAGGTAATGCTGAGCTTTTGTTGTCCTCTCACATTGATCTCTGTTTCCTCTTGCTACGGAGAGCTCCCACAGGGGACACACTGTGTGTTCACCACCCCACTGAGCACTCAGCTGTGTGCTCTGCCCCGCACACACTGTGTGTGGAAACTGGCCCTTCAGGTGGGTAACAACTCAGTGAGTGACCTCAGGCCTCAGTTCTCTATTTAATAGCCATGATGTAGTGAAAGACTCCAACTGCCTGTGCCTCAGTATCTTCTGGTGTACAAATCAGGACAACACCTAATTTGCTCAACTTACAAAAGCAGAGGGGCTACATGAGCTCAAAGGAAGGAGCTCCTGAAACTATACATGCATTGCTGCTTTATGTAAATCTGCTGGGGAAAGTAGAGACAACCTTCCTCAGGTTTTCAAATAAAGGACCACGCTTCCAAAACTTTGGAGGCCATAGTGGTACAGTGTCTGACATGTCCACAAAAGTTCATGGGAGGAGGCAGGAAGGATGACCACACTCTACCAATTCATGGGTTCTAACCTACTCACAAAAGACATAGCGGCATCTTTAGCATTCTTCTATCGCTGTTATAGGCAGCTTATGAAATCTTTCCTTAGTGTGCTTTCTAACAGAGAACAAAATCAGCACAGTAATTCACTTATAAAAAGCAAACACGTAGGCTTTTTCCTACCAATAATAAAATTTCAAATGCTTATTCTGCCAATACTGAAAGCACACCCAATTACTGGTAGCTCAGTCAGTAATTACAGTGATAATCAATAAACTAACCAACTATTTGCAGTCCATAGTTAATTTATTAATTTTCCCAAACACTCAGCAATCTTAACTTGGTCAAAGGGCTATCAATTTGATTATAACACTACTTGGATTACACCATTTTGAGATTATTCTTGTCACTTTACATGAAGAGGCTTTTCCTCTGAGATGCAGATTTCTCACAAAATGAATAACTGTCCCAGTAGTCCAAATAAAAAAAAAAACACAGCGAGGGATGCAGCTCAGTGACTGAGCACTTGCTTAGCATACATGGGTTCAATCCTTGGCACCACAAAAGTAAAAAAGCAAAGAAAGGGGGGAGGGGAGAGAGAGGGAAGAAGGGAACAAAGCCAATCTGTTCTGCATGTCAAGTTAGTTGTGACATTTACTTACCTGGCCTCAGGTCCCCTACGTCCTTAACGACTCACTGGCTTTACCTCAAGAAAACGAAAATGCACTTTTGAGGCTCTGATTCTAGACCAAGGGCCTGCACATGGGAGTAGATGGCAAGAAAGGAAATAAAAGTCTTGTGGCAACAAGGTCAACAGGGAACGACTCTGGGGCCTGTTTGCAGGCCAAGATGACTGGATAGATATATTAACTAATGATCTGGAAGTGAAAATGGCAGCAGGTTGGCCAGGTTTAATGATGCCACTATTTGTTTTGCATAATAAAACCATAAAGGACTTTTGGGAGCTCCAGATGGTCTGAATAGAAGTTTGGGCAGCCAACAGCAGATGACATGCAACTTGGCTAAGTGTAAGGTAATGTGTAACACAGTACTAGTTTAAATCTGCACATAGCAATGGGCCCAAAACTCAGGGCATCTTCTCAGGGGAAGCTTCCAGAGCTGTCATCATGACTTGCTGGAGCAATGTCTGGGGCAATGTCTACCCTGACCTCTCATCTGACTTCTAGCTGTGGCAATTCTGCTCTTCCTCGAGTAGAAGCTGAACCAGTAGCTTCAAAGAACTTTTCATTGAAAGAAAACAGAATCTTCAGGGCCTCAGACATGGCAGGCTAATATGGGACATTCCCTGCAAGCAGGCTACAGTGAGACCTCCACAGGGAAGCAGCCATTGGTGACAAAATACTGGTGGCACAAAGCTCGTGCTCCAGAAGTCTCTAGAGTGCTCTGGTGCCACTAAGGCCAGGGCCTGTTTGCATACCCTTATCTTCCAAAAGCTGTGGACTAAATCCCTTGTTGAGGCAAACTGCAATGTTTGTGCTCCTTGTTAGTAAACACACTGCAAGATATTTCACACTGCAAGGTATTTCACACTGCAAAGTATTTCACACTGCAAGGTATTTCCATGTGTATCACTACTTCAAGGATATCTTTAAATAGAAAACCCCAAGAAGACAGCTAAAATAATCAAACTCTTTGAAAATAACTTCTTTCACTAGATGGAAAAAGATAAAAACTTTTACTTATGGTTCAGCACATAGCATTTGAGTAAGAAAACTATTTTTTTTTAAGGGGTTTCTGCTTTGTTATTTTTGTTGTTGTTGTTTTTTACTTTTTGAGACAGGGTCTCACTATGCAGTTCAAACTGGCCTTCAGCTCACTTCTGTAGCCCAGACTGGTCTCGAACTCACACTGATCCTCCTGCCTCAGCATCCCAAGTGCTGGGATTATAGGCATGTGCCACTAAGCCCCGCTTGGTCTCTGTATTTTTAAATGTGCAAACAGACACGAAAAATTTCATCTCATATTCTAAACATTTTTCAGCTATGAAAATGTGAACACCTCCCATTGGTTTCCTGGTATCAAAAGCTTTCAACTTATGATAAAATAATGTTCTGGCAATAAATTTTTATGAATATAAAATACATAAAACTTCCTGCTTACCTTTCTTGTGAAATTGTTTACTATTTTCTTCATCTGTCCATCCTCAGCAATAATAATCTTTTAGATATATATATTTTTAAATTACTTTTAATAATAACAATGTGAGCCGGGCGTGGTGGCGCACACCTGTAATCCCAGCACTTGGGAGGTTGAGGCAGGAGGATTGGTGTGAGTTTGAGACCAGCCTGGACTCAAAAAGTGAGCTCAAGGCAAGTCTGAACAGCAGAGTGAGACCCTGTCTCAAAAAGACAAAAAAAAAAAAAAAAACAACAATGTGACAGTTTCAAAACATGTTAGCAGTACATTCCCACTAATTGATACAATGCATATTGTTGTCCTCATAGTTAGACTACATGATAATTGTCTTTCAAGTTTGATGGAGAAGTGAAAGCCAAGACTACATAGACTACTAGAAGATATTTTAAAGAGGGACCAAAATGACTCAAACTCCACAAATGTGAATAGAAAGAAACCACCAAATAGGACAACCAATTAAATACAGGAGAAAAAGGGGAAAACAATAGTAGGTAAAAAACATGTCAAACATAAGACAATACTTTTTGTGTGTGTGTGTGGAACAGGGGATCAAACTCAGGACCTTGTACATGCCAGACAGGCACTACCACCACCGCCCCCAGCTATCTCCCAGGCTTTTTTTTTTTTTTTTTAACTTTATTTATTTACTTATGTTATGGCCGGCTCAGCCTGCCCTGGGGTTGGGCTGGTGCAGCATGTGGTGCCGGGGATCAAACCGTGGTCTCTGCAGTTGCCTAAGCTTTCCTAAGCAGGTATTTTAGACCACTGAACCATCTCACTGGCCCCAATACATTTCAATTATAACCATCAATGTAAATGGACTTAATTCTCCAATACAGTGGATTAGGAAGCAAAATTCAACAATATGCTGTATACAAAAAAACACATCTAACTCATAAGCAAACTAATTTCTAAAATAAATAATTCTCTTCAGTCCCCTACTCTTGCTTTTGCCACTATTTTGCTTCTCTGCCTGCAGAATAGACTATATGGTCAGTTCAGATGAACTGCATTGAATTGGAGGCTAATCACCCCCTGAAGGCTGACCTGATTTTGTCACCTACAAACTGAGTCCACATATGATCTATTTAACATGGGGCATACTTAAAGGTACCATATAGAAAATGAGTAGCCACATTTTTAAAGAAAACTCGTGGTGGCAAAAATTTCATTAAACATTTAATTCTGAAGTGTGGTGGATTGTCAACTGGTGGTCAACTTGTTCGACCTAGCTGAACTAAACTAGTATAGTGCTAGGTGTGGGAGGCTCAAATGAAGATTGCTACCAGCAGCCTAGAGGTTGTACAGATGCTGTTGGAAAAGCTGTGGGGAACTGTTGGAAGCTACTGGCTCTCTTGGGCTGTTCTGCTGGAGGACCTTGTCATGCTGGCTTTCCTGATGAACTTGGCTGTTCTTGTCACTGGAGAAGCTCGGGACCTTCATTGTTGCTAAGAATGGCTACAATTTGTTTTGGGGGAGTTTTGGTCCTCGCTTTGAGCATTGATTCCCGACTCTGGAGTGGAAGATGGTGCAGTGCTCAGCCTCGTGGACAAGCTTGCTACATTGGCTTTCCGGGTGGGAACTCAGCTTTCCTCATTGTTGGAGGAGCTCAGGACCTCACTACTGCTGAGCATGGCTGCGGTATGTTTCAGGGGAGCTCTGGTTCTTCGAACGTTCTTTCCTGGCTCCAGTTCTGATTTATCAGCCTGTTAGCACAGATCCTTCACTCCGCCAGCACAGACTTTCTGGCTTCCAATGCCGACCTTTGGGATTTCCCACCACAGATCTGTGAGAGGCTTGCATGAAGCATTGTTACAGGCTCTAGGCCTCTAGCTGGGCTCACAGTGAACACTGTCATGGGCTCTAGGTCTTCAGCTGGACTCATATAGGATATTGCTGTGGAACCTAGGCCCTCCACTGATTTCTTTGGTCTTTAGTATGTGGACAGACTTCCTGCATTTTCATATTGTATATGAGTCTTTGTGTGAGGGTGACTACTATAAATAATCTTATAAAATATGTGCCCTGTATTATATCGCTCTCCTTGCAAAATCTCCTAACTACAACAAATAGGCAACAAATTTTGTGGTAAAACTTCCTCATAGGAAAGGACAAGCATCTTAAAACTTCATAAGCCCCACAAGGTAGTTTTTACACTGTTATTTAAACTCACGTACACTGGCATTTTAATAAAAAAACACGGTTCTTTCCAATCAGGAAAAACACAGCATTTAAAAAGTTTTGTTAGTAAAATCTTAACAGATACAAAACAAAACATCTTCTACTTAAAACAGGCAGGGTGAAGCTTCTGTGATTATTTCCGGGCCTATAACTTGCCACGTGACTCCCAGCTCATCTCTGAGCCTGCTCTCCTCACTGGGCTCCAGGTACTCAGCTGCAAAATGAAAGCGGTGGACAAGACCTCTAAAGTTCCCTTCCAGTTCCATGAGGAACTACAGATTTTAGAGGTAATCTCCAACTTTTGCATGGGTATTACAGAGGTCAAAAAGTACTTCTCCCTCATGGTACGCAATGTCTGAGAAGATACACGAGGTACACGATGTCAGAGTACACTGAAGGGAATACTTACACTCCTAAAACACAAGGCCTCTGCCATAGTGGGAGGCAGTATAGTAATGTCCATCCCACTTTCTTTTGGCAGTGGGGGGAACAGCATAAAGAGTGAATGAGCCAAATGAAGAAAATCCTCCTTGTTAATACCTTGCTCCACTCATCCAAGTCACTCTTAGAATCAAAAGAACCAGGTATAAAAACATTCTCTATTAGATGCAAGATTTTGTGGAAACTAATATGAATCCATTTAAAAAGCAAGATGTATTGCTGAGACATACTTCAATGAAGGGTCATCTGATAAAAAGATAAGCTTCATATTAAAATTACCCCCTCCTAGGATTGGACCCCAAACAGCAGTACCAGACAACAAATATTGACATATGGAAAGTGAAAAGCAATATGCTATTTCCAATCTTTCCAGAAAATGGAAAACAAGGGAGGCTTTCAGGTTAGCTCAGTGGTTTAAGCACCTGTGTGGGCAATCCCAGTCAGGCACAGGGGATGGCAGTTTGATCCCCACACCCACCCTTAAGGCAGCCTGAGCCAGCCAAAAAAAAAAAAGAAAAAGAAAATGGAAAACAAGAACAACAAAAGAAATTTAAATTATATGAAAGAACTATTTAACAGGGCCCTTTAAATAATTAGCAATGATCAGGTGTTTGGTTTTCAGAATATCTAGGTTATGTGTACTTTTTTCCTAATAAAGCATTTCAAATTCTAATTAAAAAATACTTTATGAAGGAATTAAAAAGATACAATAGTGTCAAAGGAAAAGCCATGATCCCAGAAGTGGAATATTCTAACAACATAACTTACAGGAAACTATGCTATAAAAACAGATTGTTGATTAACACAAACTCATAACAAAACGCAGAGAGCTATCACAATGCTGCTGTAATAACACTTGGCTGCTGAATTCTTTCAATACATTAAATATCTCCTTGGAGACCAACTTACTTTACATTTTCTTAAAAGACAATTTATTATAGCTTTGTTTTCTTCTCATTATCTCTTAAAAATATATCGAATGAAGAAAAGAATACAACTTCTAAATAACTTACATAACATTGTACTAATGCGTGACAACAGACTTTGGTTTAATGTGTTGGTTATTACTTAACAGCACACAACCTATTGTCATGACAAATCCTTACCACAATGTGATATTCCACATGTCACATGTATCAAAAGGCATTGAATGCCATTACTATGGAGCTCGTAAAATTAACAGCCTCAGGCTGCAAGTGATTTAAATAATTGATAAGTTTTCAATTAAAAAGGAAACATTTTCAAGTCTAATACAAAAATCTATTTAAATTACTGATAAAAACTTACACTTGGGTTGGCCCAGAGGCAAAAAAATGCTTGTATCTAAGAGAGGAAAAAGGTAAGCCTACAAGTTTCAACTCAGATGTTGTAATCTTCTTATTCTTATGCAGAGATGTAGGGTATTTATTTATTCAACCTTTGTAATCAATAGAAAAGAATGGTTAAAGGACCAATGGTAACAAGGTCTCTGCCAGGGCTGTTAAATAGCAAGGTGGCCACAATTTTGGGGAGTTCTATATACAACAGGAAGCTGTTTTTCGTTTTCACAATAAAATTGTGGTCCTCTGTCAATATCTTCCCAGTATCACTACACCAAATCTTAGAATCAAACTTTCAGAACCAAATTGAACCTAAAGACCAATGTAAATTTTTAATAATAAATTGGTAGTCACAAGTACCATCCACCAAAATCTACTGTGAAATTAGGTCCAAACGGTTTTCTGTGACAAAACTGGGCCCCAAAGGGATTTCCAACCTTACACACCAGGACAGATAAAAATGAGAGTCAACTGATCTTGTTTGTGCTTTTTGGGAACTATTCTTTATCTTTTTAAATATCAAGCACTTGACTGTACACAAACAAAGGGCAACAGTAAGAGACAGTAGGAAAAGGAAATCCATTCAAGGTTCAAATGACCGACAGCATTGTCTCTCAGAGATATTTTCCTTTTAAAGTAATTGTGTTTAAACATTCAGCACCAGAAAAGCAGAGCTCTAAATAGCTTAAAACCAGTGTGGTAGAGGCCAATGGGTGATCACATTTCATCTCTAAATTTTTGATAGATGAATTTAGAGGAAACCTGGGTTGTATTAGCCAGACCATAATCCATGGCCCAGTACCAAGTCATAAAAAAATTTTTCACCTATCTGTTGCCATGGTGATGGGACTTTTGGGCAAGCTTCTAGGTTCTTGTGGGTGAGGAACAAAGAACTAAATGTGGAATGTGATAGCAAGGAAAGGCAGCAAGTGCGGGGCCTGCCAAAGTAGAGAGGAAAATGGCTCAAGTGCTGAAGGGGGTGGGCATAAGATTTGAAATGTTGCACTGGGTCTAGGATACCCCTCATTGGGCCTCCCAGAGCATGATTGACAGGGTGCTGGGTCAGTTCAGCTGCGTCTACTGTGCATGTCCTTTCCCATAATTCACTCTGGCACTTGCCAAGAGGGGTGGGTATATGTTGCTCAGTTATGTCCCTGGCTCCATAATTCACTCTTAT
Organism: Capromys pilorides; assembly: GCA_004027915.1. NCBI lineage: Eukaryota > Metazoa > Chordata > Mammalia > Rodentia > Capromyidae > Capromys > Capromys pilorides. The sequence goes on from PVKN010015870.1 coordinate 17,447, forward strand.
AATCAGATGGAGGAGATGTACTTTATATGCATGAACCTTCAGTGAGTTTCAAGCAAAAAAATACTGCACAGAAAGATGTGGCATGGCTGGGCGTGGTGGCGCACACCTGTAAATCCCAGCACTTGGGAGGCTGAGGCAGGAGGATTTGTGTGAGTTCCAGACCAGCCTGGGCTACAAAAGTGAGCACAAGGCCAGCCTGAGCTGCATAGCGAGACCCTGTCTCAAAAAGACAAAAAAGATGTGGCATGTATGGGTCTTGGTTTGGAGCTTCAGAATTTTTCAAGGTGGGCCCAGGGATCTTTGTCTTTTCTTGTCTCTGCTCTGCATAGTAGGCCTTAGGACAAAGGTCAGGGTGGTGTTGTCCAGATTCAGGTGAATGAAAGAGAGTCCACCCATAGCTCCAGCTATAGTATATGTTACATCCACAGCAAATTAAGAAAGACCAACAATGTCTTGAGTTTTACATGAAACTGATATTCACTTTACCTGTTTTTTTTTGTTGTTGTTGTTTTTTCCGGTACCAGGGATTGAACTCAGGACTCGTGCTTCCCAGGCAAGCGTTTATTATACTGAGCTATCTCCCCTGCCCACTGATACTCACTTTAAAGAAAATGTGGTCTTAACTTCTGAGATTATAACCAGCACAATTTTACTCTTATGTTGCTACTATTATTTTTCTTCATAAGATAGTGCCAATGGATAATTTGTATTAGATTATAGATAATTTTTAATGTTTCTACATCGCAAAACTAAGTTATTACACCTGTATCTGTCCTAC
>PVKN010015871.1:0-18220 GCA_004027915.1 Capromys pilorides
TTTGTAAGCTACCTGGTTTAGAGTATTTTGTTACAGTAGCCTGAACAAACTAAAACAGACACTCAAATTCCAAGAGCCACACTTTTAGTCATTAGTCTCTACTAACTGACTGATAAAACACTAAATTTAAACACTAAAACACTACACTTCCCCCGAAAGTTTCATTTTTTACTAAAGGAATTCTAAAGTATGTATTTGCTTGAAAAATTAGTTTTGAAGCTAATTTAATAATTTTACATATACTTTTCTAATTTAAGTATCTATGTTTTAAAAGCATAGCATTTTACTCTCTCATGATGTATGTCTTTCTCCTTTCAAGCTGTTGCCATATAAACTCCTTCAGTATTTGCCTTAGCTGGTTGCTCCTGTAATACAAATAAGCATTAGTAAGTACCTCAATAAGACCTAAAAAACACATCTCTATTCACCTATAGTCCATCCATTCTTCCATCAATCAAATATCAATTACCACTATAATAAATTTTCTCCATTTTATTTCTATTGTTTACTCTATTATAGATCTCTTGTAAATTCTCACTTTTTTGATGAAATATTGTCCTGATTGGACTCCCTAAAGCACATATTATGTACAATGTTCAGATGTTTTTGCCATATTATGTTCTAAAAATATACTTTGATTTTGTTTTTCCCTTTTAAGGGACATAATGTATATAAATAAATTAGTGCCTTACCTGGTCTATAAGTTTTTAGTAAATACCATTATTTTTGCCACAGCTATTTGCCAGACCCAGTTAAGCATGGGGAGCATAGTAGACATAATTGAAACATGACTCCTGACAATGAGTAGCCTACGGTGTCATACACACAAAAGTAATCAGCAAACAGATGGCTGGAGGCAGAAGTAAGGACAAATGAGGTGACAGGGCAAAAAGGTTGGGAACAAGAAGCCAACACACAAACAACTACCAGAGACTGGAAATTTCAAGGAGTTTCAAGTTATTCAATAAGCAGGAAAAGAGTTAAATGTTAGTAGTGGGTCCCATAAAGCAGGACAGGTGAAAATAATTAAAAATCATAAGTATTTATATGTCATGATAAGGACTATAGATTTATGCAAAAGCCAATGAGGACTTACCAAAAATGTACTAGTAAAATCACTGATGAAATCAATTTTAGGAATGGTGTAGGAACAGATCAAAAAAGAATTGAATTCAGTTAAAATGTCACTACAGCAACTAAAAAGAGAAAGAATGACATCCTAAATAAAGATGTTAGAAGTGGGGAGGTACGAAAAGGTTAACACTGAGTTCTGAGTCTTTGGATGCTAGGAGATACTGTGGAGGGCAGAGCAGAGGATAAGGGTATGTTACAAATAATTTCTGTGAAAGCTGTAGCCATGCACTACACTAGGAAACTGGGACAAAGTCAAGCATTTGAAGGAAAGGCTTACTCTGAGGGTGTAGACTTGGTGAAAGCTGATGAAATATTAAAATACAGAATGCCAGAAGATGAAAAGAATCTCTATCCCAGGATTAGAGATAAAAATTTGGGAACCACTGCAGAACGGTGATAGGAGCAGCCTTGAGAATGGATGATGCACATCTTTGTAGTATTACTCAGTAATAACTGAGAATGATATACAATCTCCCTCTTTCACAGTGGGAAATGGACCAAGTTTTGGCTCCAAACATCCTTTATCTCCTGTAAGTCCTCACCATATATCTTATTGTGAAGTCTCATCAAAATGTAATTTCCCGAGTTCTGTCAGACCCCAGTATTATCCCCTAAATGTCCTGCCTGGTGAATACTTATTTGGCCCTTAACTCTAAATCAAATGTTACTTCTGGGAAGTGTTTGGTAATCTGATTGCCTTCATCTCCATTCTAGGGAGAGTTCGTTGTTCCATCTCTTCTTCACACTACAACAGTGAATCCTTAACACTGATGACACTTTTTCTTCTGTTCTAAAAAGAAAATTCTTAGACTACCGCTACACAAGGAAAGGTACCACAGAATGGTCACAGAATGAACACATAAAGTAATATGTCTTCGCTCTGGAAACACAAATTATTTTACCTTTACGAATTTTGTGTGGCAAGCAGCTATGGAAGGTTCTTGTGTGTCATATGAAGGCTTCAGTATGATCCACTAAGAATTTTATTTTATTCTTTAACTACTGGTACTCGTGTTAACATAAGTGATGTGGACACAGTATGATCATTTAGACTAATAAGTGTGTGCATCAGTCCTCAGTGAAAATGTGACTGCATTTCATTTAAGACAAACACTAAGAAGAGATGAAATCTCAACAGAAGTAGAGTATTACACAAAACAGTAGGAGGTTTCACAAGGATCAATTGGGAGATTACTAGAACCCTATATTGTAATAGACCTTCAAGAAAGGATAATTCAAAGACAAGAGGGTAAAAGGAAAGGAAACTAAAGAAATATAGTTAGTTATTTGTTCTATTCCTGATATATGAACATATATTCTTTACAAAGACAAAATGAAGGAGTTTTATTTGGGTATGACCCTAAAGAAAATGATACTGAAAGAAAAACCCAGATATGAACTATCTCCTCAACCCCTAATAATTCACTTTAGAAGCTACACTTCTTCTAACAATTTTTGTTTTTGTTCACTAAACTTTGGCTCTAAAAGGGGAATCCATAAATCTTTATTCTAACTGACATCAAAAAACCTTTCAAATGGTTATTTCTCCCTTGACTTGACTTGGCTGTAAAAAGAGAAAAAAGCGACTTTATGAAATTTCCTTTTCCTAAGACTGCTAGAGAATATGTTAACAATTTTTTCAAGGCACTAAAAGATACATCTATATGGCCCGGAAAATTTATGTTAAAGAAGAATTGGTTAGGAAAGAATTGGTAGCATGTTTTGTTGTTTTAAACTGGCCATCACTTTAGGAAACATTGGCTTTTATTCTTATAAACATTTTAATTTTATGTCTCGGTTACAGTGTCCCATGATTTAAGGGTGAGACGATGTTAAATATCACAGAACAAACCCTTCTCTATGGGCCCAAAATAAAAACTCTTAAAAAGCAGATAAATGTCTCTTACAAAATCCACTATACCACCAAAAATGCTGTTTTCCTATTCACAATTAATTATGAATAAACATATTTACCATGGAACTTATAAGAAATCCAGCTCTAAGGATCACATGTCTTATAATTACCATGAAGACAGAAAAGCTCAGTCTTGGCCTTCATAGCAATTAAGTTGAGGATGCTAAACTGTCTATAATTCAATTCCATAATCATTTAGTGGTCATAAATAAGGGTTTATTACGTTAGAGCTATCCAGTGGTCAAAAGTGGCTTATGTTTTAATTTATTAAATAACTTAAAGTTACATCTTTATTTTCTGGACATTTTGTGACTGTGTATCTTGTACTATGAATCAAAGTTAAAGATCCTCATTTTACTTCAGCCACTAGAATACTATGTGATCTTAGCCCTGGGCCTTTCTGTTCTACATTTCCCATGTCCAACTTCTGTAAGATAATAAAAACTGTTTGCCACCCATATTTAAAAATTTTAAGCCATGTAATAATAATACAAACACAGTACTGTACTTTTTCAAAAAGCTGGACTTAGGCTGTAGCTGAGTGGTACATTCCTTGCTTAGTTATGTTCAAGTCCTGAGTTTGGTCTCCAGCACCATGACAACAACAAAAAAGCTAATGACAATAATGCAGTCACAACCACAAAACACTTCAGTCCATGACTGCCTATGCACACAGCAGTGGTCTCATAAGATTACGTGACCTACCTGCCCATCTCAGTTGGTGTAAGTACACTCTGTGATGTTTACACATTGATGTAATCATCTAATAACACATTTCTCAGTATGTGTCCCCATCTGAGACACAGGACTATACTCATCTTTTATACTCATCTTTGTTAAATGCACATTGTAAGCCAACCACTGTACTAAATTCTACCTAAATCATGTTACTCATGACTTTTAAGACAGTCACTTGTGTATCACTTGCATTCACAACAGGCAACAAATGATACTCTCAAATGCAATCTGAAGAGCATTTATATGTATAGCAAGAGTCTGGACAAAGTACAGGCGACAATGAGGCACTCTAGGCTAGGAAGCCAACAGTGGTCAGTCACCAGAAGGGAGTGCGAAACGGAGGGAAGAGAACCCAGAGAGCAGCTCTTGAGGGAGTGCTGCAGGCAACAGCATGTGAGCAAGCAGCTGACAATGGGCTTACTGAGCCTAAATTCTCCACCCCCACTTATATGTTCATCTCCTGCTATTGCCTATGCTCAGCCAAAACCCAACCTGAAGAAGCCAGGCCACAGAGGAGCCGGCCAATTTCTCCAACGGGCTCAGCAGACAACTCAATGCTTAGAGCCAGTGGAGAAAGCAGTAGTGTCAGTGTCTACTACTGATTCATCCCATGCTTCAAAACTCACCCTGAATTAATAATGTAATAAATATTTATTAATAAAAAAGGAAATCATATTAAAATATTGAGACGTTTAAGACTTCCCAACTCTCTGTCTGTCTCTGTCTCTGTCTCTGTCTCTGTCTCTCTCTCTCTCTCTCACACACACACACACACACACACCAAGCAGCTTAGCTAAGTTTGATTCTGAAGTTCAAATCCATGCTTGGTATGAATAGTATCCATATTCTACATGCTATTCTTTTCCCAGGCCCTTCATGTGCTATCAGGCACTTTAGGAGATACTAAAAATGAGTAGCAGTGCCAGCTCCAGATGGCCAGGCGCACTATCTCAGACCCAGCACCCTGGGTGTGCCATGCCAGCCCCAGGGCCAGGCATGGTGTGCATGCCTGTAATCCTAGTACTTGGGAAGTCGAGACAGAAGGATTGCTGCGAGTTTGAGACCAGTCTGAGGGCTACAAAGGTGAGCTCAAGGCCAGCCCGAACTGCACAGTGAGATCCTGTCTCAAAAAAAAAGAAAAAAGAAAGTGGCATTAATGCCCTCAGGAAGTTTGCAATCTGTGAGCCAGTTTTTATTATCATACTTTTCCACCAAAGCTCCAAATTTTCTCCTAGTATTCAAAGTTCTATAAAACCTGATACTAAACCTCTTCCATCATGTATTCCAACTAGTGAGTGGGCAATGAAATCTTCTGTCATGTCGCATTTTGCCTGGTTTTTTTTTTTTAATGTTAAAAATAAGCAATAAAAACCATGGTATAAAATTTCAAAACAAGGACTGGGATGTAGCTCAGTGGCATAAGCACCTGCCTGGGAAACACGAGGTTCCAAGTTTGAATCAACTTGGTACTGAAAAAAATAAATAAAATAAAATTTCAAAACAGAGTTCAGGGGCATAAGTGCCTGCCTGGCAAGTGCAAGGTCCAGTGTTCAATCCCTACTACCAGAAAAAATATATATATATTATTTAAAAACAAAACTGTAGGAGATCAACAATGTTCAGTACATTGTGTATTGTTATTTTCAAAGTAGCTGCTCATAATGCAAGACATAGGCATTATCTCAGTTACTGTTCTCTCGCTGCTGGGACAAATATCCCACACTTCAAGGAAGGAAAGGTTTATTTAGCTCACAGTTACTGGAGGTTTCAGTCCATACTCAGCTGGCTCCAACGCAGCATGGAACATGGCAGACAGCAACCTTTCATGGTGGAGGCAACGAGCAGGAGCAAAAGGAATGGCAGCAGCTCAGGCAGCTAACTAAACTCTCTCCTTCTTACACTGGAATTCAAATTACTTGCCCCAGGGCAGGTGCAGCATCCACACTCCAACAATAAATCAGAAGCTCCAGAAGCTGTCCCAAGACTGCATGAGGCTTTGGGGGAACATCTAGACACAAATCATTACAGGCATGATAAAGTGACTTTGCGTACTTATTTAATAGTACCATGACCTAGATTTCTGGGTATAAATGAAGAAGTAACGTGTTATTGCAAAGACTACCTCTAATCACAACTGCAGTGGAGTAACTCCCAGGTCTAACAAATGAATTTATTTTTCAAGACATAAAGTATTCAGCTAAAATATACTGATCATATAGTACCTAATAGATACTGTGCTAGGTACTTGTACAGATTGATAAAACAATTCTGACCAAATAAAAAACTGGCTTTCTATAAGGAATAAGTCAACACTATCCAGAATGTGTAAACATGTGATATGTTTAAGGAAGGCCATAGGTACACATGCTGAGTGAGTCATGATCCAGGCTCCAGGATCCATTTCCCTAACTCTAGCTTGTTCTGAGCTCTGACATGAGATATTATCTTGCAAAAATCACAAGTCATCATGTTTCTTGAGCTAATCAAGTATGCTGCTAGTTTTCCATCTCTTCAGAAGGTCTCTGCTTTGAAATACCAGCCCTTTTGTAGAATAACTTGCCGCAAACAGATCAAATACAACATTTTCCTGTGGGTTTTTCCTTAGTTCTGCTTTTGAGCTTGGGGGAGGACACTCTTTTCTGCCTGATCCTCACTGAAAAGCACACAGAAATACTTCAGTTTTCTCAGGAACCAGACAAGTGAGCTGGCACTTTCACACTGTGCAAATGTCAGCTTTGCACTTTTTTAAAGCTATTGAACAATGCATCAGGGTAGGCACATTTGCCAAAAAGGGGCAGAAGGAAAGAAAAGCAGAGTTGGTTTCTCCATGCAAGTTTTAATGATTCTGGAAAACGGTTAACCTGGATTAAATTTCTATGCTAATTTGACAGTTTCCCACTAAAGGCAAGAATACAAAACCACCAATTAGCTTGAGGATAATTAGATTTCAAGGGGCTATTTTCTTGATAATTCTGAAGATGAAAAATTTCATTTCACTAAAACTTAAAATTCTTCACAATGCTTATTTCATGAAGGAGCTTCAAGTAAAATCACTCTTCCAAACATCCTCTGAATGTTTACATAGGAGCACTCACCTGTACCCTCAGTGCAAGCAAAGACTTTGCAAGCAAAGGATTTCTGCTGCATAAAATACAGTCACATATATAAAAAAGAAAAGCAATAATCAACTTTTTTATGAGACAAGCTTACATCCCTCTTCTCACCAAATCAGTGTAACTTCTGAAGAGCTCTGCTATATTTCCTAGCAACAAGAGAAAATACTGTACTGCATCCAATGCCTAAGATTTGTAACCATGTTAATCTGTGAGTACTCAACATAATTAAAGGTTAGACTTTTCAATTGTATTTTTAGTGCACAACAGCACTGCTAAATTATGATTATTAGCAGTTAAGTGTGCTTACGTCTGCAGAACTCAGGGAATGAAAATGAATCATTTATTTCCATCTTGATAAAACTGTTCTTTTCAGAGGCACTATTCTCTATCTAGTTCACGGGCCTTGGAGTTCACTGGAATTCTATGGCTAAGGCACAGCTTGGAGACTTCATTTATGAAAATTCCTTTAAACCTTTCACCACTTTGACAATCCAGTCCAAGTTCACTGAGCCAATTCAAAAGTAGCTCTCAGCCTTTTTATAGGTTTTCAATTACACCAACACAGCACAGCAGAGTCATCATGTTTGAAGGATATTTTAGTTGAGAGAAATGAGCTCTTTTTTGAAACATAAATGAAAGCATTTCCAAAACTAAAGCCAACAGATGGAAAGCTTTGACTATCTTGCCTTACTAAAGACAAGATCATCAAATCACTTAAACATGGCTAATGTTTAGTTATTCATTATATAATATATGCTAAGATTTTTCTAGCTTCTAAGAATTTACTTTTCAAAAGCATTGGCAAGCTCCCTCACCCTCAAAACTGTTCCAGACAGTTTTTAAGAAATTGTTCAAAACATCTTCTAACTTCATTCACCCTCCTAATATACAACATGTGACAGCAGGATTTATATTTCCTGTGTGCACCCCAAACCAAAAAACTAAGTAGATCTATGAGGTTTTCATACTGAAACTGGTAATCAATGGTAAAACTGAGATTAGAACTAATTCTATCTTCTGTTTCTATTTCTAAGCTAATTATACTCTTCTATCTTTTTAAAATGTTTGTATAGGGCTTGTGAGATAACTCAGTGGACTAAATGCCTGCTTAAGCAAAGCAAAGGGACTGGGATTCGATCCCTGGTACCACCTGCTACACATGCCGACCCCCCAGAAATACTGAGCCAGGACTGAGTACAGGTGTGGTGGTACACACCTGTAATCCCTGCACTGAGGAGGATGAAAAAAGGAGGATCACTAAGAGTCCGAGCTATGTAGTGAGACACTAACAACCAAATACATAAAAATAAGTAAATAGTAAAATGTTTTTTTCCCTCTCATTTTCAAACTTTAGATTTATCTGACTATGTAGTTAGTAGCATTTTGTGGGAGCACCAACTTTTAGAATTGGTGGATTGATTGACTGATTGATTTTTGCAGGGCCAGGGATTGAACTCAGGATCCTGTGCTTACCGGACAGGGCTTATTCTACTAAGATATCTCCCTGGCCCTGAATGAATTATTTTAAGTGTTATTATCTCTAAGGGTAAAAGCAAATCATCAAAAACACATGCATTAGTTGTTCAGAAGCACTTGCAAAACTTAAATAAACATGTGTAAATTTACTAGGGATTGAGACCTCCTGCTCTTTCATGGCAGGAGTGACAACTCTACGATGACCAGAAATATAGAAAATACTTACAATGATGCTGTTACAGTTTATGTCTAGTTGTCCCCCCAAAGCCTCATGCAGTCATGGGGCAGGGACTTCTAGAGTTTGAGACTTGGGTCACAATCCACTGGGATTATGTGTTTTAGTACTGATAGGACTATGGGTCTGAGTACTGCTGGGATTACCTGACTCTTGATCCACTGGGATTATGTGTTTTAGTACAGATGGGATTATGGGTCTGAGTCCTTCTGGGATTATGGGTGTGGCCTAAGGTGGATAGGTTGAGGCAGAGAGCCTGAATGTAATATAAAGAGGCAGAGAGACAGACTCTGGCTGTTGCTCTCTGCATCCTGGTTGGTCGGTTGCCTCTGTTGTAGTTGTTGCTATTCTGCCGCCATGAACTGGATGTTCTCTGCCCTGTTCCACTCAGCCTTGGGCCAGCCAAATATGGACTGAAACCTCCAGCAACTGTGAGCTAAGTAAATCTTTCCTTCCTTCATTTTGAGTGTCAGGTATTTGTCCCAGCAACAAGTAAAAAGTAACTAAGATAGATGACACCAATGGTTCCTTCTGTAGCCAGTTCTTGCTTTGTACAGTTGGAGTGTTGTAAATGCCAGTTGACCGTTTTGAAGTCTCAGTAGGAGGGCTTATTCAGTGGGTGAATTTTTGTGTTTGATGTGTCTCATTTCCTTATCCTTTTAAGTAAGACTATTACTGTTTAAAATTCTAGACTGCTTACAAGTTTGTTTAGTGTTTTATATTTAAAAAGTGAAAGTGCTATAAACAAGATGTACATACATGTAGTACAATTCCAGGACAGTGAGCATAAGCCTCTCACTACAATGGTCCATTGAGTCTGACCAAAAGATGCTCTGTAGCTCTGGACAGAGCTGCAAGCTTGCAACAGGAGGCTCTGGGTTGGGGAGTAGCAAGTGGAGGAGAAGTGAGTCCCCACATACCAATCCCTTCAGCTCCTATAGTTACAATAATCCTCTTTCATTAATGCATTCACCATGCGCTCAGGGCCAACCCAGGGGCCTACTAAACATTGCTCTTGACACCAGGAACAGAAAGCTGCATTCCTTGTTCTCAAGCTCAGGTTAGAGAATAAACACCTTATGTTTACCTCGTGTGGGGGCAACAGCACAGGCTTGAGCTAAATGTTGAGGAAGACAGAGGAGGGGACCTCTGAGTCAGCCTGGGAACACAAGAGATCAAGCCTACTGTCCTCTAAGGATCCACTAGCTACAAGAGGCTGCTAAACATTGGAAAGTGGACTAGTCTGACCTATGTATGAAATACAAATAAAATTTCAAAGACTTGTTATGAAGAGAAAAAAACACAAAGGATCTACTTAATAACTTTATATGTTAACTGCACATAGAAATACTAATATTTTAGCTATATTGGGTTAAGTAAAACATATATTAAAATTAATGTCACCTGTTTTCTTTTACGTACAATGCACTTACTAGAAAATGTGAAATTACCTATGTGGTTCGCATTCAGAGTCTATTATATTTCTGCCCATGCTGGGCCTGTATGGTCACAATGCTTGGGGAGAAAATCCAGGGAAGGCACCCATGGAGCCTGCCTCAGGGGAAGTAGGCTGGTGGGGAGTGCTATCTGTGGAATAAGGAAAAGAGCACACTGGGGAACCTATCAGGGGCTTTGATGAGGGAGCAGAGCCCGGTGGTATATTTTCTAAGAATGGTTTATCTGCCAGGTTCACTTGCAGCAAGGAGAGATCAGACATAACGACCATGATAATAACATCTTGAGTACATTAGAAGCAGCTTGTGACTTTGCATAGACAATGCTCTACTAGGGACCAGACCAACTAGCTACCTTTTCTTTATCCCATCTTTGGTTAACTCATCTGGCCACTCGTGCCCACAGTGGAAGGCTGAGATTAACTGCTCTGCCTGGATGTCCCTCCACTTCTGTCAACTAAGTCTCCAGAAGCACTCTAAACTTCCCAGGGGAAGATACACCTAGAGTAATACACTATGGTTTGTGACTAGAGTTCTGCAGCTACAAAAAACAAAATACCCAGAAACTTGAATGAAATAAATTCTTCTTAATTCCTTTTTCATAAAACTTACTATGTTTTATGATAAGCCTCCTTCCTGACAAGAAATAAGCTAGGTGTATGCTCCACAAACTCAGGTTCCTCATCTGCCTGCTCACTGAGTGACCCCGTATACAATAGGCATGTGAACAAAAATCCATGAAAGGAGACACACAGAGGAGTTGCAGTCATTGTTTTGTGGTTGAGTATCTATTGAGTCGCTGTAGGTCTAATGCTTCATGTGGTAGGATGGATAAACAGGACGGTAGGATGAAATGTGATGGTGGCATGGGTGTAGATTGTGCATTAACTCCACTTTTGTCATTTGCCAGCTGCAACAGTCTAAGTTCCTTCTCTACAGCTTAAAACCAAATCATGTCACATCTTTTAGGACTGGTTAATAATGCCATATTTTTCAGTAAAGGCTGGCAAACAGAAAATAGTAATTGTTACCCATGATACATGATGAACACCTCAACAGTGGCTATTATATTTCTTCTGGATTATAGCTTTCACACAGAGGTCTTATCCTGACTGATGGTGTCTCAGGAAATTCAAAGAAGAGATTCAAAAGATCCTGGAAATTGCTGAAGTTAAATATAAAGAGACGGGGGACATATGTGTATGTATATGTGCATATTTTTTCTCCAAGGGAAGAATCCATACCTTTCATGAGAACCTCAAGACTCTCAGAGTGAAAACAGATTAAGAAGTATTATCCACCATGGCTTTCAAGGTACTTGGTACCCATCTTACATATGTACAGAATAACTGAATGACTCTCAAAACCAAGCCTTTTCTGTGCCTGCTTAAAAGCCTGCATTTCACAAACAGTAGTACAACCTCTTGCAAGCAGCTTTTATTACCTAGCAGCAGGAAGATCACAAGGATATGACTGAAATTCCTAAGGAAGACACGCATCTTAATTTCACCTGGAGAACTAAGTCCTTATCTCTCTACATCTTGTTTCATTATCTTTTTTGACATAGTTGATAGACTACAGTGTTTTACTCTTAAGAGGTATCACTTCATCTTAGACATCAACAATAAAAGTCATCCAGCATGAACTTGGAAAGCCCAGTGAAAGATTAATTCTGCTCCACAGCAACCCAGGTGGGCATCTGGAAGGCTGGCAATTGTCACGGAAAGGGAACACCGTGTCAAGCAAGCTACCTCTACTTTCTAAACATCTGTATCCTCATATGTGGAAAAAAAAAAAGATGATTGATAACACCGCCTTTCAAGGGCTGTGTGAAAAGTAACAAAGTCAATGTAAGACATCCAACACAGAGTACCTCCTTAATATTTACTACTAAACATCCTCTTTGATGGTACGAAGAAAAATGTTTCCTCATCTGGTCTCCAAACCAAATATTTTAACCTAGACTTACTTAACTTGTCCCACAGATATTTCTCAGTGTTAAGGCAGTTATTAATTACTAAGCAAAATAACAACTGTTAAAAACAATTAGGAAGGCTGTTGAAAAAGTGTCTAAGCAACAACTTCAAAGAGAACCTGTCCATGTATTCTGAAACACTAAAGAGACTCAAGTTAAAGGAAACAGAATAAACCTGAAAGAAAATCACCTGAGGGGCCGGTGAGATAGCTCAGCACACTAAGGGCCTGCTTAGGCAAGCACTGGGACCAGGTTCAATCTTCCACACCACATGACACACCAGCCCCACACCCAGAACACTGAGCTGGCCATGAAGATCTGGCTTGGTGGCACATGGCTACAATCCCAGCACTGGGGAGGCTGAAAACAGGAGGATCACTACAAGTCTGAGCTGCGTAGTGAGACTCCATACCAACATACATTTTTTAAAAAAGGAAAATCACCTGAAGAACTTCACGTGTTTTTCATTTATTCATTTAAACATGATTGAGCATGCACAGTGTAAGAAGCACTTTAAAACATAAGGATATGTGAAGACAGAAAGTACAGTTCTATTCTTTGGCTGTTTGTTTAGGGAGGGAAAAAGACATACAAGAACCAAGGCCATGTAGCACAGGTGCTGCAGGGCATGGTTCAGAGGGATGATCAGTAAAGGCTTCTTGAAAGCAAGCCACTGGTTAAGTCTGGAAGAATAACAAATATTCAGTGGGTCAAGAAATAAGTTATCACACACAAAAGCATGAGGATGGAAAAAAAAAAAAAAAACAGAGTTCCCAGTACTTTAAAGTTGTGAGGTCAGTCAATATAAGGATGCCAGGACAGCTGGAGGCAGCATTTGATGAATAACCCTTCCCAAGCCATCTCCTGTGTTCTTAGAAAAAGGCACAGCCCTATCATGGAGAACCTTGGGATTTATGTTCAGCAGCTTGGCTTTCCCCCAGGGCTTTAACAAGGTTTCAATGGATTCTTAGCAGTTACATGACCTGATTGTATCTAACCAAGAGCCCCCTGGCACTGGTGAAGATAAGCTAGAAGTGGAGAGACGAGACGGGATTTTTAGGGGCAATTTATGAAAAGCGAAACACGGAAGGTCTAGACCTTTGACAGACCCAGTGCCAAAGTGCAGCCTCAGTCCACTTATTTATCACAAAGTGCCACCACTACAATTAAACCTGAATGCTGAGGTTTGGTTTAGAAAGTACAACTCATACATTAACATCTTTTATCTCAAAAGAGAACCACAGTAAGTGTGCCATGGGTTTGTCACCACTGGTCTAGACTGAAGAAGGAAGTGAAGAACAACTAAGGTGAAGCACAAGCTGTGATGGCTGAATAGGTGGAGGAGAAAAAGGAGGTGCCTGAATTAAGATCATCCCCAGGTTTCTGGCTCAGGGATGTAAAAAAAGATTTATCTTTTAGGGAAGACACTGGAGATGGATTAGGAGATACCTGCTGCTTCTGTTTGTATAACATTCACTTTTCTTTCCAGCACTTTACTTTTAAAACTCATCAAGAGTGTCCTGCTGACCCCTTCCCACTCACTTCCTCCACGTTCAGACTCCCACTGTCACCCCCTACTACGTTCTTCATGCATCTCATCTATCCTTCCCAAAAGACCCCAGGACACAGCACATAATCAACAATGAGCCATATGGCATGCTCCAAATTTTGGTCGTGGGAACTGGATCAGGTCTGTGCAGATGACCAAAGTTAATCCTAAATTCTCCCTTTCCTCCAGGGGCTAAACCTGAACTGTCGATATCCATTAACTACTATGGAAAAATCAGAATTGGCTTCTTTCCGAGCTCTTCTTTTACAGGAATCAGTACCTGCCACTTCCTGCTTAAGTATAAACTGGATTTCGGTCACTGGCAACCAAGAAACTTGAAAAAGTAAGGAATCAGGACAATTGCATTTCAAAAACTAAAGGTTTATTTGTTTTGTTTTTGGCAGGACCAGGGTTTGAACTCACGACCTTACACTTGCCAGGCAGGCACTTGTGCCACAGAGCTATCTCTCCCACCCCTCAAAAACTAAAAGTAAGGTTCTTGAAAAATAAAAAATAAATATGTGGTAGATTTTTAAAATCCACATTACTGTGACAGGAGCGCCTCAAAACATTTAAATCTACAAAAAGCACTTAGGGATTTTATAACAAACTCAACCCTCAGTAATGAAAAGCAGACCAGACTTAGGAAACATTACCACATTGATAATGGCACGTTCACTCATTCAATTAACATTTTTTGAGCATCTTCAGGGTTCTCAGGCCTGTACAATAAAATCTACAGAAGTATATGCTTGAGCTTGAGCTGGCCCATCCAAGGACCTTCTTTAAAGAGCAGCTGTGCATGCTGTTTGGAATAATTGTGTAGTCAGAGAGTCCAGGTACTGCTCTCTGGCCCAACGACTACACTTGGTGGCAGGGCCACCACCGCATTTCAGCCTAGCTATCTATAAAAGGAAGCTGCTAAAGCAGCAGCTCGAATGACCCCTTAGGTAAAGGACAGAACATATTTAGAATTCCTTTCCCTTCCAGTAAAATGACCATTAACATTTATGGAGGAGTCTGGACAAGAAATCACGCCAGGCCAGCTTTGCTTTGCAAGAGAAAAATCCCACCACTTGCGTGAGTTTCACTGTTATTAACGAAGCTACATTTCAATGTAAATATCCTAAGTTGTTGCCTCCTGCCCTATTTCTATACAGCTAGGTCCAAATAAAATTCAAGGGTCTATATTTTTTTAGTTTTTCCACCCTCTGTCCATCCACACTTCAGTAGATTTAGCAGTGCTCTAGTGGGTTACTGAGGATTGAACCCAGTGCCTTCACATGAGCTGCATCTCCAAGAATTTTTTACATTTTATTTTGAAACAGTGTCTCTCTAAATTTCTCAGGTTAGACTCAAACTTGTCATCCTGCCTCAGCCTTTCAGAGGGCTGAGATGACAGACACAAGTCACCATGTCTCGCTCCAATGTCTTTTGAAGAAGTATTTATCAACTCCTCACTGTATGCCACTGTGGCAGAACTACCAAACAGTGCTTCTGGCCCAGCAATGTACATGTCACTCAACTAAGCCAAAGGAATTCTCCTGCCTAGCACAGCGCTCCAAGGCAGACCTCCAGCTGTGCCTCTGAGAAAAATCATTTCTCCCTTCACTCCCAGAACACTTCTGTGTCCTGAGAGTATGCTGACTTCCACTGCCACCCCCAAGTACCCTCAATGTGACATTTTGTACTCTGTTGCTTTACAATTAAAGAAACTTAACAACAGTCCTCTGCAATTTCAACACTAAACAATAGTTAACATCACATGCATACTTTGCGGTTTATAAAGTACCTTCACCTTCAGTTTATCTATCTTAACCGTTCTGAAACTGGGTTTTACTACTCTCCTCAAATCACTTACTTCTCTGTTGCTTAGAACAAAGCAATCATTGTTTCAGTCACTGAAACTTTTTTTTTGGGGGGGAGGGTCTACACGGTGTTCAGGGTCTCACTGCTAGATTGGACTCGTAGTCATCCACCTGTTTACAGCCTCCCAACAGCTGGGACTACAGGCACCATGCCAGTCTCAATTGCAGTTTCCAGGGGTGGGACCAGCATGGCAGGCCTGGGGACTGAACCCCCTACCTCTGTGCCTGCTTGCAGGCACTTTAATCCACTGAGCTATATGGCTGGCCCAGTCACTGAAACTTTTAACCACTTAGGATGACAATGACTCTAGGCTTTCACTAGTTGTTTAATCAGTCACCTAATCCTAAATATGAGCTCTCTCAGATAGATCCCTTGCTTTCCATTTTCTCTGCTCCCACCTCCATGTGAGTCTTCCAGCCCTCCCAACCATGTTCTGTAGGTTGTGTCACAGACCTAGTGGTAGGTCTGTATTTGCTTGATGAGGTAACTTTCTCCTCCAAATTCTTCTTCAATTACTATTTAGTATTTAGGTATTCAATTATAAAGTATCTTTCATGTTTTGCATCATTCATTTTTTATGTGCCCAATTTCCTTCCTTTAAGTTTCTTCTATGGACAATTATTTTTAAAAAAAGAAAGAAAAGTTTCTTTTATGGAGATGGAGGATTTTAAACTTTTATATTGCAAATATGTACAAAGTAAATACAATAACTCGTTGTCGTAATGCTACTATCAGAAGGATATTGCTAAAATTCTATTATCATTGTGTCTTCTACACATCGTTTACAGAACAAAGATTATAGACAATTTTCCAGGCAATCCCTTTACCTAAATCCTGGACTCTCCATAAGCAAGCTCTGTCTCTGTCTCAGAATGAAACAAGCTTACACAAAAGTATTTGTAGTTGCCTCTCACCTTAAGTAGTTTTTCTCTGCTCCTTGAATGTGGGGTGAATGTGATGTCATCTGTGGGAAAACAGCTAATGGGCTATATGCAGAGTCTTAAAAGTTGTCCTTTATTTTGAAGATAACAATACACAATGAATTAACATTGTTATTCACCTACAATCTTGCTCTGAAATGCTATTTATTTACTTATTTATTTATGTGGGACCGGGGATGAAACTCAGGACCTTGCACTTGCCAGGCAGGCACTTGTGCCACGGAGCTATCTCCTCAGACCCTGAAATTTTATACCACTGTTTTCATTGTTTTTCTTTTCTTTCAAATTAAAAAAAAATACAAATTAAATTAAATTAAATGTTACTCTTACACTGACAGTTCCTTTGATGTGGCAGGATTAGAAGAGCTACCTTGTTGAGCTCACATCAAAATTAAGATCAAAAGAATCATAAACTATGACTTTTTTTTTTTTTTTTTTTTTGTCTCTTTGAGACAGGATCTCACTGTGCAGTTTAGGCTGGCCTTGAGATCACTTCTGTAGCCCAGGCTGGTCTCCAACTCACATCGATTCTCCTGTCTCAGCCTCCGAAGTGCTGGGATTAGGCATGCCCAGCACTGACATTTTTTCAAAAAACTAAATTTTTATGTAATTTGATAACTGATCAATTTAATTGCCAAGACATCTAAGCAGATGAGGCAACTTTCTCCTCTTCTTGTTCAATTACTATTTAGTGTTTAGGTACTCAATTATAAAGCATCTTTTGTGTTTTGCATTACTCATTTTTTATGTGCCCTACTCCCTTTCTTTAAGTTCCTTCTATGGAGATGAGGAATTTTACATTTTTATATTGCAAATATGTATAAAGTAAGTATAATAACTGTTTAATGGTCAACTAATACTTGTCCAAATCCCAGTTACCAGCTTATCAACTAAAAAAAAATCACCATTTCAACAGAGTTAGTTCATTAATTTCAAAAGCTCGGGACAGCTAAGATGAAAGCCACAACATACAACATCCAGTTATCTAGCTGCAAAATGATGCATAGTAGATATTTAAGCAAACAATCTACAAATTCATTTTCAGCAACTCTCATCCTGCAGGTAAATCTACCAGCCAAAAATGCAAAGTACACAAGGGCAAGTGCCTCACAGAAGCAACTATTTGATTTTCACTGTGGTATTATTTTTGTCCCATGACACATATTTGTCCTATGTGGTTCGCAACTGTCACCTGAAAGATTGCCAAATACTAGGCTTTTATTCTAAGAGTGCCACTGCTTCTCTTACTGCTTTTCAATTAGATTCTGCATTTAAAAGAGAAACTCCCTTGTGTTTTTATAATGATGCACCTGCTCCTTGGGAGATTTCCTCTTTTGACAAGAAATGCTTTAAATATGGCAAGAAAAATGGTTCTAGGATTTCTCATAATATGACGCGGGTTTCCCCTTTCTTAAGAGCAGTGCAACATGGCTACAATTCCTTCCAAATAAACAACACACAAAGTTTCTTGGCCTCTATTCTACATCTCCACTGCATACAAGCCCCCAAATAACAGCTTGGAATTAGGAAAGCTGGGAAATGGCAGACAGAATTTCACTTGCTCTAGTCACTTCCTTTCAGACTACAATGAACAATAAATGTCAAACTAATAAAATAAATAAATAAATGTATATTGAACATATACGCATAAGGGAAATAAACCAGACCTACATGTGAAAACAAAAATAAATAAATAAATAAATGTCAAACTAACACAGGTAGCATCATTTCAAATTTACTAGTTTCATAAACTTCAAGGAATGCTTTGCTATGGAGACAATGAAGGTTACATCCAAAACTAAACCTTCTTTTATAATG
>PVKN010015872.1:0-18223 GCA_004027915.1 Capromys pilorides
ATTCAGTCAATGGTGTTGAGACAACTGGGTAGCCATCTGGAAAAAATAAGTTGGATTTATATCTCACTTCTTAAGCAGGATGCATACCAGGAGAAAAAAGTGATTTAAATTTTTTAAAATGTTAGAAAATATTATGGGAGATTTAAAAATGATCTAATGAGTATATTGGAATAAGGAAGAACTTTCAAAGTGTGACACTACAGAAGCCATAAAGGAAAAAGTGTTAACTTTTACTGCATTACAAATTATATATAATATATATAATATATAAACAAAAACATAAAATATATATTTATAGATATACAAAAAATATATGAAATATTATTTAATATAATCAATATATTTAATGACATTATTATATTATTATAATCATATTTTTATATTATTATACTAAATAATATTATATTATTTAGTATAATCATATTATTATTTAATATAAATAATAATATATTTATACACATTTATAAATATATATGTACATTTACATATATAAACAAAACAAAACAAAACAAAATCAAATTTAAAATAATTTTCAGGGCTGGTGAGATGGCTCAGTGGTCTAAAGTGCCTGCTTAGGCAAGCTTACGCAACCGCAGGAATTGTGGTTAGATTCCCTGCACCACATGCTGCACCAGCCCTGCCCTCAGGGCAGGCTGAGCTGGCATATATATTAAGTATTATAATAATTATATATTAATTATTAATATAATTATTAAAATTATTCATATATAATATACTATATTATATATTATATGTAATTCATATATGTGAATAATTTTAATAATTTTCAGCCTGAAGATATGCTAGCATTCCTAATACATGGGCTTTCCACTACCCATTAAGAAACTTGACCTGCTGTGTGACACAAGGACAAGAAAGTTGAACAGAGAGCTCACAGAAACAAAAACACAAATATTTTATAAACAGATTAACAGTTGTTTCACATCACTCATGGTAAGTGAGCTTGTGAAATACAACTGGAGAAGTAGCATTTACTATTTTTCACTTACTAAGCTTACAAGGGACGATTATACATGCTTTGTTGGGGAAGGTATGGGGAACAGAAAGCCTTATGGTGCTGTTGGGACATTATATCTGCATAACTTCTAAGTATGGTGAAAGTCGTAAGTGCATACACATGTTGACCAGCTTTCTAATTTTAGGAATTTGTGTCAATCACTTTTGGACAAAATGAAGTCTACCCAAAGTTACTCACTGCAGCATTGTTTTGGAGTAGAAGACTGGCCGGGCCAGAGAGATGGCTCAGCGGTCTAAAGCTCCTCCTTAGGCAAGCTTAGGCAACCGCAGGGACCATGGTTCGATCCCCAGCACCACATGCTACACCAGCCCCCACCCCTGGGCAGGCTGAGCCAGCCATAATAGAAGTAAATAAAGTTAAAAAAAAAAAAAAAAAGATTTTAGAGTAGAAGATTGGAAACCACCTACTAAATATTCATCAGCTAGGGGATATGGTTCAGTGGTTCAGCACCTTCCTGGTAAACTCAGTGTCCTGAGTTAAATTTCTGGTACTACAGATGCAAATGCGCATGTGCATATGCAGACACACACACACACACACACACACATACATCAAAAATGGCTGGCTAAATAAGTTACAATGGACAGTGGGATATTATACAGACTTGAGAAGACTATCAAAGCTTCTTATGTATGGAAATGGGAATAAACTCTAAGATATACTTTAAAATAAAAAACATAAGGTACAGAACTGTGTACAAAACTGTGCTATGTCTGTGAAATTTAAAGAAAAGAACTAAATGTATGATGTAAAATCTTACTACACACCTGGAAGTAGATACTGGAAGTCCAGCCTCTTCTGAACATAGAGTTCCTCGGGCACAGGGAGCTGTGCAGGGACACATACTAGCTAGGAAGGGCAGTGCTGGTTGTGGAACCCAGCACTCTGATCCAGAGTTAGTACTGCTACCACCATGCCATGTTCCTTTATAGGCAAACACATGTGTACTTGCTTGTATATTTATAAAAATCTTGAGCACAGTAAAAGGAATAGATGGGGGATATTTCATTAAAATCCCTTTTGTGTGTTTTGACTACCGGATCATGTTCTGATAAATTTAAAACAAAATAAATGTACAACTAGGAATAGGGTTCCAAGCAGGAAAATATACTGCATGGGCCCAAGCTCTGTGAGGCAGCTTTAGAACTTGGGTCCAGGAGTCCAGAGCTGATGGTCTTTCACTGCCATGTTGGGTGAGCCATGTGTTCTCCCCACAGCTTGGCTCCACTCACCAGGCTCCTATAAGAGGGGCGGGTGACGGCTGGTCAGATAGCTCAGTCGACTAAAGGGCCTGCTTAGCCAGAGTACGGTGGCTGGGGTTCAATCCCCAGCTGTGTACTGCAGGCCCAGCCCCTGGGGTGTGCTGAGACTGTGATTGAGACTGGGCGAGTGACGTGTGCCTGTAATCCCAGCACTTGGGAGGCTGAAAACAGGAGAATCACTAAGAGTCTGATATGTGTGGTGAGACCCTGTGCTAAATGCATTTAAAAAAATAAATAAAGGGATGGGTGAAGGTGAAAGGAGATGCCTAAGCTCCGCCTACTGGAGGGCTGACCAGGCCCAGTATGCCTCAAGTTGCCTGGGGGTGGAGTGGGGGAATGGCCGAGGTCAAGGAGACAGGCTTCAGCCTAGACCTTTCCTGCTTCTGCTGTCCTGGGGGGTACTCTGTCTTCTCTTCTGGTCCCTTTGCTCCAGGCTGTCAACAGTGGCCAGGGCTTGCCTGGCACGCCTCAGGGGAGGAGGTGGGGCAGAGCCTAGATTTTGGTACTAGATAATGGATTTTACATGGGGCAGTGCTTTTGGGACTAGAGAGTGGATAGTGTGGAGGACCAACTTTTTTTTTTTAATTTTTATTTATTTATTTATTTATTTTTTCTGTATTTTTTTAGGGAAGGGTCTACAGGGTGTTCAGGGGCTCACTCCTAGATCAGACTCGTAGTGATCTGCCTGTTTACAGCTTCCCTAGAGCTGGGACTACAGGCATGTACCAGCATGCCCAGTCTCAAAGTGCTCTGAGGACAGGGCTGGCACTGCAGGCCTGAGAATCGAACCCCCAGCTCCTGCGCCTGATTAAAGCAGATGCTTCAATCTGCTGAGCTATTTGGCTGGCCCTGATAAATTCATTTTTTATGGTTACCAGTAAAAGAAGTCATGAAAACATTCCCAGCCTGGTTGTGGTGATGCACGCCTATAATCCCAGCACTTGGGAGGCTGACGCAGGAGGATTGGTGTGAGTTCGAGACCAGCCTGGGCTACAAAAGTGAGCTCAAGACCAGCCTGAACTGCATAGTGAGACCCTGTCTCAAAAAAAAAAAAAAAAAAAAAAAAAAGAAAAACCCTCAAAAAACAAAAAACAAAGACCAAAAATAACAACAACAACAAAAAGAAAACATTATTCAATGTTAAAATGATTTAAAATAGAATGTACTCATTAATGATAGTATAGGCAGCTGAATGAGAAATATTATAGGCAGTCAGACAGGGCCAGGCCCTCAAGAAGACAATATGGAAGACTAGGTGACTTCCCAAGTTGGAAGACACAGACACTTCCTATGGGCCAGACCTCAAGACAAAAGAGGAAACAAATGCAGCTACATGCTTCCCTAGGGATGGGCATCAAGGATTGATATTCTAAGTATCATCCACCTTGAAAGAGCCCAAATGAGTCTCTAACCCAACCCCCAACAGGAAGAGACCCTGTCCTGTATTCGTGCCACTCGCTAAGTGACTCGCTTCTCCATTTGATCCTGGATTTAATCAATTTGACCTGAGCAATGGTGCTTGTAACCTCATTGGTTGACCATAGTTTTGACCCACCTCATGCCCACCTAAGCGAGTTCTCATGCTCTCCACTATCTTCGACCCACCTTACCACATGGTTTTCCTCTATGAAATTCCCTGGAAGAGACTGCTTCCTGGCGACCAACCGCTCAGGGCCCCCTCCTGTCCTTCTCTCAGACAGGAGCTTTCTTTCCCTCAATAAACATGTTCTGCTCATAACCTCTGTTTGTTCCCAAAATTCATTCTTTGGTTTTAGAGAACACGAACATGTCCCAGGTACTTTTCAGTACCTTGGGAGATCATTTTTCCCCTACGTCGGTTGGAGGTCATTCACTCGACATCAGTTTTTCTCCCTGTATCAGTATCAGGAGGTCACTGAGTTTCCCTGTGGCTGGTCTCCCGCTCAGTCTGTGACAGAGGAGTCAGAGTGCCTGCCAGAGCCACACTGCCTCGCAACCACAGTTCCCACAACGATCTCAACTGCAACAACCACACTGTACAATACAACCACAACTGAAAAGACTGTAACAACGTAGCAACCTTGGGAGCACAGGACACCAGCAACAATCACAGAACTGCATCACCACAGTCACCTGTGGCCACCACAGTGTCCCCTGCCACTTGCCAAGCATGCACACTGCTCTCATGTGGGACCTGGGGCCTGAGAGGGCCCCCCAGGCCTGAAAGCCTCGGGGGGTAGAGAGGGGCGGAGTCGCTCAGCTGAGCTCTGCTGAGGATGGTGTCGCCTCCCCTGGAGAAGGTGCTGTCCTGTAGGACCCCTTGGCAAAGGGGCCAGAAGCTGGGCAGCGTCCTCCGTCTGATGCTTTTCCAGTGGGTTCTCGGAAACGCTTCTACTGTCCACCTCGCAGCATAAAGGGCCCCTGCGCACGATGGGCAGGGCACATAGCTCGCTTTCCTCTGGGGGCCGCAGCTCACTTCCTGAGGTCCAGGTGCAGATAGTGAACATCAAAGCCCAGGGGAGGGCAACGCCGTTCCTTCAGCGAGAACTGTTCTGACGGCCTGGAGCTGCTGCCGCCGTCCAGCTCAATCGAAATCATGGTGACTGATCCTGAAGGACTGTGGGCTGGGGGACAGAGGTGGAAGTGGTCACCTTCCTCCGGGTGCCTTTCCTTCACCCTCTTCTCTCCACGGCGGTTGACGTGTCTCCACTGGGTCAGGGCTGTTTCCCTGTCTGTCCAGCCTGCTGCCCTGGACAAGACGTGGCTGTCTTGTCTTCCTGTCTTCCTTAGCGTTGTCTCTTTGCTCAGGCACTCCAATAAGCAGGTTTCTGACCTCTGAACCTCAGCACGTGCAGTCCCTTGGTCCCTCTTGCTTACATTTCTGCCTGGGGTCGCCAACACAGCGGCATTTGCTAGGCACCTGCGGGACAGTGGGCACAGGGGGCAAGTCCAGTAATAAACTGGGCATGGTCAACTCAAGGATCCTTTAATTTCTGCTTCATATTAGGAGTCCTGAGTGGGCTGCAGAGAGAAGAGAAGAGGATAGCCAACGCAGACTGTACGTGCGGTGGAGAGCTCTGGCTCATCCATGTGAGGGCTGGAGAGGACATGGCGAGGGAATCCCAAAGGAGGTCGGTTGGAGTTGGAGTTTTAAGTTGGAAGCTGGTGGTCGGGGAGGGGAGAGGCCTGGGGGTCTCCCACCGTGTGCAGCAGGGAGCCCAAGCCTAGGGCCTAGCAATGGGAAGGAGGGAAGGGTGAGGTAAGGCTACAGGAAGGCTGGAAGCTCCTGCTGCGGAGGGTGGGTTTTATGTAAGGAGCAACTGGGAGTCACGAACACAGGAAGATGATTCAGCCCACACATGGCGGCAGCCCAGAGAGACGTTGCCATCCTCCGGGGGAGGTCTGGGGTGGGCTGAGGTGCCCGGGCTGAGACCGCTCTGCAGGGCCTGTGGTAAACTCCAGTGGCAAGAGAGGCAGAGTCCATGAAGTGAGCAGCTGGGAAGGAACCGACTGGGGTGGGGTGTGTGTGTGTGTGGGAGGGAGGCAGGGGCTCCGAGGAACCAGCCCCAGCGAGCGTGTCCGGGCGGAGGCAGTGATGATGAGGTTGGGGTGGGAGAGAGGTGACCAGGACGTAGGGGATATCGAGCCCCACGTGGTGGGGACAGGGACAAGAAGGATGGGCCGGAAGTGCTGTCTCTGTCCTGGGGCAAAAGGCCCAACAGCAAACCTGGTGTTTAGGGGTCGTTCCGTGGGAGGCAGTGCACGGGAGAAGTAAAGGTCTCCTGGGTTCTCAGCTGCTGTCCTGTTCCTTTGTCTTTGTCGTCAGTGTCGCAAGATGGAGAAGGGAACGCTCCCCTCCCCCGCTCCCCGAACTGTTAGCGCGCTGACGAGCACCTCCTGTTTCCTCTTTCTGGTTTCAGAGAAGAGTGACATTTTTCCTCTAAGGAGAGAGAACCGCTTCTCAAATGTGTCAGAGCAGCAGCCTCTGAGATTTTCAAGAACCCACTTGGCTGTCGAAGGGGCGCCCCGTAGAGCCCTGTTCCCCGAAGGGCACTGGGAGTGCTCTCCCCTTTGTCTTACCTGGTTCTAGACCAGCAGGGCCCTACTGTTACAATGCTGGCAGTATCAGCAGAGGAATTTTAAATAATCCTGCTGCGCAGGTAGCAGCGTAGATCAATTAAAAATGAATGCGTGGGAGGGAAGAATTTGGCCAGGAGAGTCCAGGCCTTGCCCAGGCCCCATTAAGACCACGTCAGTGGTTTCTGTAAATACCTCTGTGTAAAACTTGAACCCAGTACTGGCTTAAAGCTAGATAGGTATTCTTGGTATTTAAAATAATTGTCTTTGTCATCAATGTCACAAGATGGAGAAGGGAATGCTCCCCTCCTCCGCTCCCCGAACTGTTAGCCGAACTGTCATTTCTGTGCTCAGGTGATGAGACAGCTGAGGCAGGAGGATTCTCAAGAGGTTGAGGCCAGCCTGGGCTACATAATGAGGTCAAGGACAGCCTGAACTACAGAGTGAGACCCTATCTTAAAAAAGAAAGAAAAAAAAAAAAAAAAGGAAAGAAAAGTATTGTATTTTAAATGGGCAATCTGCCAGGCATGGTGGCGTTTGCCTGTAATCCCAGCACTTGGGAGGCTGAGGCAGGAGGATTTATGTGAGTTTGAGACCAGCCTGGGCTACAAAAGTGAGCTCAAGGCCAGCTTGAACTGCATAGTGAGACCCTGTCTCAAAAAGACAATAAATAAATGAATAAATAAATAAATAAATAAATAAAATGGGTAAACTTAGCCAGGCTGAGGGGAAAGTGAATAGGGCAAAAGCAATCAGTGGCACAGAATCCTGGGTTAGAATGCTGCCCCCCTCCTCCCTGTCCAAAAACTATAGTGCCTGCTGTGAGCCTTCGTGCTATGTTCCCTGGGGTCATTGAAATTCCACTTTTGATATCCTTTCTGCCTCATTGCCCTAGCACAGACCCAGGCAACTACGTATGTGTCCTGGTTCAGACCATGATGTAGGGTGGATCTGGAATGTCCCTGAGGTCTGAGGGTTGATGACTCAGTTCCCAAGACAGCATCGTTCAGAGGTGGAGCCGAGAGAGCTCAATAGTCCATTGGAGAGCTCACAGCTGGATGGGCTGTTACGAGGTGGAGGCTGAGCTTCTGAAGAGAATGTCCTGTCTTCGGCCCCTTTCTTTCCCTGTCTGTCTCTCTGCTTCCTGGATTCTGTGACGCACACGGCTTCGCTCCTCTATGGCCGTCTGTCTGCTGCCTCAGCTCGGGCCCAGCAACAGTGGAAACCAGGGATGTGGACTGAGAGCTCTGTCGCCTTGAGACCAAATTCATCTTTCCTCCTTTTAAGTTGTTACCTTAGCTGTTTTGTCACAGGGACAAAAATCTGACTAGCACTTCTGCTAGAGAATATCAAAGTTGGGGTGACTTTAATTGGCGGATGTTTATTTCTCATAGTTCTGGAGGCTGGACGTCTAAGATTGTGGTGCCAGCCCTGTAGGGCTCTGCTGAGGGTCTTCTTCCTGGGTGACAGACAGCTAGGGGCAGGGAATCCCTGACTGTATCCGTGAATGACAGTGAGCAAGCTCTGTGCATCTTTGTGTTCGCCCAAGGTCACTAGCCCGGTTATGGGGGGCTCCAGCCACGAAAGCTAACCTGATGCTAGTCACCTCCCAAAGGTCTGTCCTTAAAATGACCCCACAATGGGGGTAAAGACTTCAACGTATGACTTTTGAGGGAAACAAAAATTTAGTTCATAAGAGCATGGTTACTTTGTTGAGGTTAGCAATACTTAGCTCATAACTTGATTTTGCAGACTGAGAAATATACTACTTGGTAAATGCCTGTCTAGTTACTTTTTAGTGGTTGCTGGGACAAATACCTGACACCCAAAATGAGGGAAGGAAAGGTTTATTTAGCTCACAGTTATTGGAGGTTGCAGTCCATATCTGGCTGGCCCAAGGCTGAGTGGAACAGGGCAGAGAGCATCCAGTTCATGGCGGCGGAACAGCAACAATCGCGACAGAGGCAACCGACCAACCAGGGCAGCAGAGAGTAACAGCCAGCATCTGTCTCTCTGTTTCTCTTTATATTACATTCAGGCTCTCTGCCTTAGGATATCTGCCCTAGACCACACTCATAATCCCAGCAGTACTCAGACCCATAATCCCATCCATACTAAAACACATAATCCCAGTGGATCATGAGTCAAATCTCAAACTCTAGAAGTCCCCCCCCATGATTGCATGAGGCTTTAGGGGAACGACTAGATGTAAATGATAACAATGCCTAATCTGATGCCTTGTTCATAATTGGAATTAACATACCATAGCCATCATCATGATTGCTCAGTATATAGTACTTTTGTTGATTGGTTCTAAATTTTTGCGATTTCCACTGTCATGCCATTTCTTAGCAATCCTCTTACCTGCCAATGGCTATAATTTTTTGTAATAATTGTACAAGTAAACATGTGCGTGCATGTGTGTGGGGTTCCCTTGCTAGTGAACGAATGCATGATAGTTAAGATGGGCAGAGAATTCTACACTGATATTAACTTTCTTTCAGGACTTTGTGAGAGTTCTTTTTATGTTTTCTGCTATCTCACGATGTTGTCACCAGGCATTTTCTTTCTTTCGAATGCTTGTCTTATTTTCATTGGTGAGGTTTTTCTTTACATTTTCTTTACAGTTTCACTATGATGTCTGGATAGTGAAAAGACAAGTTCCTTCGTATCAACAAGTTGAGTTCTTAGTGAATTCTAACTGCAATATTAGAAAATTTATTATTATGTCTTTCAGCATCATTTCTCTTTCATTTCTTCTGGTTCTTTTCCCCCCTGAATTTAATTTTATTTTGGACAGACTCTCATATGTTGTCCAGGCTGGCCTCAAATTTCTGGGCAGAAGTGATCCTCCCACTTCAGCCTTGCACTTAGCTGGGATCATGGGAGGGAATCATTGTACCTGAATTTGTTTTCTTTTGAGGCAGGGTCTCACTATGTGCTTCAGGCTGGCCTTGAACTTGGCTTATGTAGCTCAGGCTGGCTTTGAACTCATGACGATCCTCCTGGTCAGTCTGCTGGGTGCTGGGATTATAGGCATGCATCATCACGCCTGGCATTATTATTGTTATTTTTTAAAGAATTTTCTGTTAGCTTTTGGTGTTTTCTACTTAACTACAGTTGCATCTTTGCTAAACCACATTTTCTCTTTTTGTGCCATACATGGAAAATTTTCCAGTGCAATTTCTAATTAATTGTGTTTTTCTTTAACCATGACTTCATAGAGTTTGCTTAATACACAAGTTTATGTATTTTAATGCCTATATTTTACATTTATTTAATTTTATGTAGGGTTTTGCTATGTAGCTTGGATTCATAGTGATCCTCTTGTCTTGGCCTCCCCAGCACTGGGATCATGGGTATGCACCATCACGCTCTTTTTTTTTTTTTTTTTACTTTTTGAGACAGGGTCTCACTATGCAGTTCAGGCTGGCCTTCAGCTCACTTTTGTTGCCTAGGCTGGTCTCGAATTCACACCAATCCTTCTGCCTCAGCCTCCCAAGTACTGGGGTTACAGACGTGCACCACCACGGCCCAGCTACCTGCCTGGTTTTGGTGGCTGGCAATGTGCGCCCAGCGTTCGGGGCAGTACTGGAGATCAAACCTGGATCCTTGTACTTGTCAGGCAGGCACTTAGACTACAGAGCTCGCTCCCCAGCCTCTTAATGCTTATATTTTTTTAAAAAAATTATTTATTTATTTATTTGTTTGCTTGTTGTGTTTGTTTCTTTATTTATTCATTTTTTTTGTGGCTGGCTCAGCCTGCCCTGGTGGTGGCGCTGGCGCAGCATGTGGTGCCGGAGATCGAACTGCAGTCCCCGCAGTTGCCTGAGCCCTCCTAAGCAGGCGCTTTAGACCACTGAACCATCTCGCCGACCCCTTCATGCTTATATTTTAAATTTCATTGTTTTTATAGCTTCTTTTTGTTTTATTTTGTCTATTTGTTTTTTCATAATTTATATTTCTTTCTTTTTTGTTTGTATTTTAGGGAAGGGGCTACAGGGTGTTCAGGGTCTCTCTACTAGATTGGACTCATAGTGATCCACCTGTTTATAGCCTCCCAAGAGCTGGGATTGCAGGCTTACACCACCATGGCCAGTCTCAATTGCTGTCTCAGCGCGCCCTGAAAGTGGGGCCTGCACTGCAGGCTTGGGGATTGATCCCCTGGCCCCTGTGCCTGCTTGCAGGCATTTTACTCCACTGAGCTATTTGGCTGGCCCTCATAATTTCTATTTCTATAAATAATTTTTAGTCATTTCTTAATACCTTTGAAGGTCCTAACCTAAGCACTTTGTACAATTTATTGCTATGTAGTGTGATGTATGATTTTAAAAACTTCTCTCACAGTAGAATATAGTCCACGAGGACCTTACTTTACTTTGGTATTATGCCTTAGTGTGTAGAACAGTGCCTAGGGCATTGAAGGTATTTGAGATCAGTATCAGATTGTCCTACTGTGCTTACCTCCTCTGAAGTGAACTCAGTTTCTACCCCTGCTTTTATAGTTCAGTTTTTGACAGCTTTCTGGGTCTTTCTCTCTAGGGAGGTAGTAAGAGTTTTCATCCCATTCTATTCTCTTTTCCTCCAGGTCTAGTGGTTTTGCAGTTGTTTCCTCCGGTCCCCATGGACACCAGTTCAGATCTGGGTTTCTGTTGCCAGCCCAGACATCCACACTGATGTGATTTGGGAATATTGCTGACCTTGTTGATGGGCCAGGGAACCTTTGGTCTAGGTTTCTTTTCACTTGGGCCAGGATTTGGATAAGCCTCAGCTCTAGCATTTTCTGTCTACAGGCTGTGGTTTCGTAATCCTTCCTCAGGGGGCTGCCCTTGCTGCCTGCCTTAGAGCGCAGCAAACTTATATTGGGCCTCTGCCTTTCTCTGGCCCTTAGGAATGCTGACTTTTTCATGGAAGGATGCAGTTGTTAAATAATGATGATGATGATGATGATGATGATGATGATGATGATGATAATTTAATGTATTTGGTACAGGGTCTCACTATGCAGCTTGGACTCATAGTGATCCTGTTTTCAGGCTCCCTAGTGCTGGGATTACAGATGTGCACTATCATGCCCAGTATCTGTGGCCAACTCAACAAGCCCAGGAGCAGGGCTGGTGTGGCCTGTGGTACCAGGGATTGAACCTGGGTCCTGTGCTTGGATAAGCAGGTGCTTAGTCGCTGAGCTATCTCGCCAACCTTGTTAAATTATTTTATCTATTATAGTTATATGTATGGGGCTAAGAATTTTTTAAAAATGTATTTAAGTTGGTGAGATAGCTCAGCGATCTAAAGCACCTGCTTATGCAAGCTTAGGCAACAACAGGGACCGTGGTTCAATCCCCGGCACCACTTGCTGTGCCAGCCCCACTCCCAGGGAAGGCTGAGCCAGCCACTAAAAACAAACAAACAAACAAACAAGGGCTGGCTATAGCTCAGCGGATTAAGCCCTTGCCTAGGGAAGCACAGGGGCCAGGGTTCGGTTCCCGGCCCTGCCTGCCACATCAGTCCTGCTATCTATCGCACTGAGCCAGTGATGGAGTCCGGGCGTGGTGGTGCACGCCTGTAATCCCAGCACTTGGGAGGCAGGAAACAGGTGGATCATTATGAGCCTGAGCTGCGTAGTGAGACCCTGTCGAAAAAAAAAGACAAAAAACAAAAAAACTTGTATTTAGTAGAGGGTCTACAGGGTCTCACTACACAGATGGGATTCCTAATGATCCTTCTGTTTTCAGTCTCTCAAGACCCGGGAGTATAGGCGGGTCACTACACCCAGTCTCAATCGCTGTCTCAGCCAGCACAGCATGTGGTGCCATGGATCGAACCCTGGTCCCTGCACTCTGCCTAAGCAGGTGCTTTAGTCCTTTGAGCTATTTGGCCTGCCCTGAAGCTGAGGTTCCCTGAACTTATAGTGCTATTGTACCTGAAAGTCCTGTAGCTCTAGGACTTTAGAGTTATGACACCAGGTCCCGGGGGGCTACTCTTGAAAGTATGCAATGCAACTTTGAGGGAACATAGCAAAGCTCCTTTTGCCATACCTTTCTCTACATAGGAGAAACTACGGCTCAGGGTCTTGCTTTACACCATCCATTTTGTTAGTAGCCAAACCAGGATGGCAAACCTGACTCCACATCATGAGTCTTTGAACATCAGCGGTTATGTTTCCTGCTTTGCTGTTCTGAGCCTCACACTGTAGGGGCTAGCTCAGGGTCTGTCTTGCCTCGTGGGCTTTCTCTCCTCATGCACATGGCAGGTAAGGGCGCTGGGGAATGGAAGGATTTTAATAATTACCCAGCGCTTACCTTGTAGGGATGCAGCCTGGGAGGGATCTTCTCAGCTAGCTACTGGGAACTCACATTTTCTATACACCACTGCCCTCCAGTGGCCAACTGGGCAACAACTGCACAGTCAGAAATACGAACCCCAACACCAGCTTGCACGGAATATTAAGGTTCTCTGAGAAAACACGCCTTACCCTGTGTGGGAACAAGCACTTGTGTCCTGTTTGCTTGGCATTTCAATGCCATCGATGTGTTATATATCCATTTATATCCATTCAGAGGTACACAGTCTCTAATTAATGCTGACCATGTAAGTGGCACTGTTACATAGAAATGTGAGCCACACGGTAATTTGATATTCTCTAATAGCCATATGAGCAAGTAAAAAAAAAAGTTGAATTTATTTATTTATTTTTATGTATTTAGTACAGGGTTAACAGGCCCTACAAGGTCTCAACACAGCTTGGACTTGTAGTGATTCTCCTGTTTTCAGCCTTTTAAGCACTGGGATTACAGGTGTGTGCCACCATGCCCAGTCTCAATTGCTGTCTTAGCGTGCCCCGAGGGCAGGGGCAGGGCCGACACGCCATGCCAGGGATTGAACCCCCAGCTGCTGTGCTGTGCCTAAGCAGGTGCTTTAGTCCACTGAGCTATCTAAAGATTTATTTTATTTAGATATATTTTATTTAACTTAATATATCAGAAATATTATTCCAATATGTGATCAATATGAACTACATTATTGCCTTGATGCAAAGTTTTTGAGCTCTTGTATGAATCTTTCACTTGTCGGACACTTCTGCTTGGCCTAGCCACATTGCAAGTTCTCACAAGCCACGTGTGTGTGGAGGTCTTGAGGTTAGGGCATTGGACAGAAAAAGTGGAGATAGCTCCTAGGCTCTCTCTTCTTGTCATTATTACATGGATATTTGTAGGTCTGTTAGGGAAAATGGCACCAATCTGCAGCAATAGGAGAGAAATATGAACAATATTTTAGATATGTAAAGTCAGTGGGCTGGTGAGATAGCTCAGCAGTCTAAAGTGCCTGCTTAGGCAAGCGTAGGCAGGAGCAGGGACCATGGTTTGACCCTGGCACCATGTGCGTGCTAGCCCCACCCCAGGGTGGGCTGATCCAGCCATAAACATAAATTAAAAAAATAGAGTCCGCATAAGATTATCCACTGTTTGGAGGGAATGCTTTTGGAAACTGTCTTTCTGACTTTATTGTGTAAAGACATTCATTCTATGAAATGATGGTCCTGGCAGATGATAGCTTATTGGTCAAGAGTTCTTAATTTGGAAGTAGCATGCGTGCAGTCCTCTGTAGGGGCCCCACACTTTCTCTGGACATCTCACTGGTGCATCCTGGGAGTCACTGTGCTAGGTGATCTCTCCCTCTCTCTGCTTCTGCTTAATGCTCCCAAGTGGGGCCCACACCTTTGCGGCAGGGCTATTGGGCAACTCTCAATATGCCAACCACATATCCTGCTCTTTGCTTTATAAAAACGTAAGGAAGTGCAAGCAGATCAGTGCAACATAAATATAGTAACACGTTTACTCTAAAATGACCACCAAGAGGAAATCATTTGTGAAACCCAACAAGTATGAACAAACTACCGCTGAGAGGAACATGTGGACCTTGTTGCCACTTATGTTGGAGAACGGCCCTGCAGTTACCCCTGCCTCCCTTATAGTCAGAATGATGGAAGTTAATAAAATACAAAAGGAGAGGGCCAGCCAAATAGCTCAGCAGATTAAAGCGCCTGCTATCCTGGCCCCGCCCCCGGGGGGGCACACTGAGCCGATAATTGAGACTGGGTGTGGTGGCGCGCACCTGTAATCCCAGCTCTTGGGAGGCTGTAAACAGGTGGATCACTATGAGTCTGATCTAGTAGTGAGACCCTGAACACCCTGTAGACCCTTCCCTAAAATACAAAAAAAAAAAAAAAAAAAAAGAAAAAGAAAAAGAAAAAGAAAGCAAGCCATCATATGTGGGAAAGGTCTTTAATAAACTCCACGCTCTCTAACAGACCTCTGGCTACAGCAGTGTGGGAGTTCATCCCAGAGTGTGGCTGAGGTGTGGAGGAGAGGAGCTGCCACTCTAGAAGCCATGGTTTGCTCCTCTGTGACTTTAAGGAGCAGGCACTTGCAGCAGCTCTAAGCTGTGGTCTGGTCTTAGGGTCTGCTTGTCTCTGTGTCCCCATGGTGTCCTAACAGGTCACAGTCCTATGTCAGGTGGGGTTAAATTCAAGATGTCCTTAGGACATGCTTCCTGGCCACCCTGTTTATAAGTGCAGTCCTTCAGCGTCAGTCTGCAGCAGTCACTACGATACTGACTAATTAGCCATTATTTCCTTTTCAGGTACGGAGTAACAGTTATGCTAGAGTCGTAATATGGAAAGGGGCCAGCAGATGAAAATTTTGTAAATTGAATAATTTTCATTGCTCTGGGAACTGATAATTTACAGAACACTATGGTGAACACTTTTGTAGATTGAGTAATCAGCCATCTATCTGTTTTAAACATTCAGGTTTTAATGATATCTTGCCCAAGGGGACTAAATCCACACATATTAAAAATAAAAAAGAGATGCAAACAAAAGAGCCCGTCTTCCAGCCCTCTTCCATCTGTGTTAAGTAGCGGTATGTAATCATGATTATCCAGCTCTCAAGCAATTACACTAAGTATTAATAAGGGACTCGAGTCACAGGACTGTGCCCAAGGGAAGTTTCTGCCTGAAAGTCAGGGTTAATGGCCCAGCAATTGTTTTAATGGATTTTCAATGAAGTGTGAAGATGACAGGCCAAAGAGGGCGAGACACAGTTAGTGACCTGTCATTAGTACCCTGACCTTGTTTCTGTTCTTATTTTTCACAACTATGTTAAAACTGATTCTTTGAGTGTTTACTAATTATTATTATTATTATTGTTGTTGTTGTTATTACTATTTAAAAAATGTATTTAGTACAGGGTTTACAGGGTCTCACTATCCAGATTGGACTTGTAGTGGTCTTTCTGTTTTCAGCTTCCCCAGTGCTGGGATTACAGGCGTTCACCACCATGCCTGGACTTGGTGGCTGGCTCAGCACGCCTGGGGGGTAGAGCCGGTGCGGCATGTGGTGCCAAGGATTGAATCCTGGCCCTTGCACTTGCCTAAGCAGGCACTTAGTCCATTGAGCTATCTCGCCAGCCCTTAATTTACCTTTAACACAATTGATAAAACATGTGTTGACTCAGAGCGACAGTGCCCCATCTCAACTACTTTTTTCGGGGGGAGAGGTGTTAACAGCTTCTCCAACAAAGACGTCCCAGTGGTGAACGGGTAGTGCAGGGATTCCAGGGACCCCATTCTGCTTTCATCTCTGCTTTCCAGGCTTTCTGGCCCTGTGCTTCTCCTCATTCCTCAGTACCCAGCCCCAGAAGATTGTTTTAGGGTCGTTCCTTGTCTTCTGGAATGCTCCAGTCCCCACCGTGGGAGACATGTATCGTGAGTAAGGACAAGCGTGGCCTCCAGGATCTCATTGCTTGATTTTAAGGCTGCCTTTATTGGCTATGAGTCTTTGGGCAAAATACTTGGCCTTTCTGTTTCTTGGAACCCACATCTGTAGATTGGTGCTTAGCAGCTATGGCTGGGCACTATGTGTGGTGTGGCATGTCTTTCT
This sequence comes from Capromys pilorides, assembly GCA_004027915.1. NCBI lineage: Eukaryota > Metazoa > Chordata > Mammalia > Rodentia > Capromyidae > Capromys > Capromys pilorides. The sequence continues at coordinate 16,301 of PVKN010015872.1, forward strand.
GGACTTTGTCTCTTGCCCGCATTTAGAATATATGGCTTTACACTCAGAGTCCTCTTTCTAGGGACTCAAATTTTTCCTGACCTTTATTTCCCTAGCTAAGTCCCTTTTCCCAGAAAGGCAACATAAACTTATTATTCTTATTTTTAAAATTTGTTTTCTAACTGAGGAATTAGTAATCTATACACTATAAACCAAATCAGATCACTGCCTATTTTTTATTTTTATGTATTTTTTTGTATAGAGTCTCACTAGGCAGCTTGGACTCATTGTGATGCTTGTGTTTTCAGCTTCCCAGTGCTAGGATTACTGGAGTACACCACCATGCCCACACTTGGTCACAGGTTCAGCATGCCCCCAGGTGGGGCCGAGGTGGCATGTGGTGCCAGGGATCAAATCCCAGTCCCTGCACTTGCCTAAGCAGGTGCTTAGTCCGCTGAGCAACATTGCTGGCCCCTACTGATTATTTTTGTGAATAAAATTTTTTGGAATAAACCATGCTCTTTCACTTACATGTTATCTATAGCTGCTTTTGTACTATAGTAGCAGAATTGAATAGTAGCAATAGAGAAAGTATGGCTCACAAGCCTAAAATACTTACCACATTGCCCTTTGGAGAAAAAATTTACTATTCTCTGCTTGTTGAATTTTGTCTCTCCAGTGTCTCAGAATGTGATGTTATTTAGAAAGAGAACCTTCAGGGGCTGGGGAGATAGCTCAGGGGCACAAGTGCCTGCTGGGCAAGTGGAAGGTCCTGAGTTCGATCCCCAGTTCTGGGGGAAAAAGTGTGTCTTCAGAGATAATTAAGGAAGTATAAGGTCATTAGGTCTAAATATAAAGCAGTACCTGCTGGGTGTGGTGGCGCACACCTGTAACCCCAGCACTTGGGAGGCTGAGGCAGGAGGATCAGTGCAAGTTTGAGACCAGCATGGGCTACAAAAGTGAGCTCAAGGCCAGCCTGAACTGCATAGTGAGACCCTGTCTCGAAAAGACAAAAAAACAAAAAAACAAAAAAACAAAAAAAACAAACCAGCATCTGCTGTAAGATAGATAATACTTTCTAAATCTTAGGCATGGGTAAGGACTTTCTGAACATAATCTCATTTGGGCAAGAAATAACAACAATAAACAGATAGAATTGTGTCCTATTAAAAAAGTTTCTTTCTTTCTTTTTTTTTGTCTTTGGTGGGACTGGAGTTCAAACTCACAACTTTGCACTTTCCAGGCAGGCACTTGTGTCACGGAGCTATCTCCCCAGTCCCTAAAAAAGTTTCTGTACAACAAAGGAAACAGTGAACAAAGTGAAAAGACAACCTATAGAATGGGGAAAAATTTCCAGCTTCACCTTGGACAGTGGACTAACATCAACAGTGTATAACGAACTCAGAAAAGTGAGACCTACCAAAGTAAAAGATCCAACCCTAAATGGGTGATTCAAATGACCAGACATTTCTCAGAAGTCCAAGTGCTGAATACATAAATGAAAAAAAAAAATTCAACATCTCTGGCCATTGCAAATTAACACCACAATGGCAAACAGAAACAGTGAAAAGACACCCAGGATTTGGAGGCAGATTTATTTTATGTTGACAAGGGGAGGTTTTGGGTTAACTTAGTGGTTGAAGTGCCTGTGCAGGAAATCCCAGTCAGGCACAGGGGGTGGCGGTTCAATCCCCAGACCCACCCTTAAGGCAGCCTGAGCCAGCCAAAAACAAACAAACAAATAACCCTGTATTTTATGTTGACAAGCAGTGATCAGGATCATTCCCAGAATATCAGGCCCCAGTCCTTGGTAGTTTGGGGTTCATATGGGATAAGCAAGGAGGAAATATAGAAGCAGAGGATTTAGTGGTTACTGATTGGTTCTTACAATATGTGTCAGAGTAGCCAACTATGTATTATAATGGCCAGCTGTTTGTGGGGGTG
>PVKN010015873.1:0-18223 GCA_004027915.1 Capromys pilorides
CTGCGTCCCGAACACTGCATGCTGGGACTTGCACTTTCCTGGCGTCACCACTTCTCCATACGCAAAGACTCAGGTCAGGACCAAGGCAGACGCCCTTCTGTCCTAACGGGAGATGCACAGTATAGGGGGCCCTTTCTATTCATTCCTCACTGACCATCCCCAACTGTCAATCTTCCATTAGGCCAATTGACTGTTCTGGATTAAATTCAAGTAACTGGCCTCTGTCTAACTGCATGCTGTGCAAATTGACATCTTCACAACTGAACCACAGGTATTATAAAAATCACCAGTGAAACTTTTACATCCTGCTAAAAAGAATCGCAGACTTCAAGTTCTTTGATCAAAAGAAAAGAATATATGAATCCGTGGCCAGGATTTCTGCTAGCCCAGGGTTTCTGGCTGGTGCGGGTCTTCTATAACAGTACACATGACCTCGGTGAGAGGGAAGCTGATTTGCATTAGCAGCAGCCACATCTTTTTCTCTGGTGCGCATTGAATGCTGGAGTTGTCTGAAAGCTTTAATTATGTTGGACATTTTTGAGGGAACTCTACAGAGAACGACTTGGGGAAAACTTGAGATTCAAGACAAAGAAGGCAAATAGAAGATTAAAGAGCATAGCACATGTGATTCCTTTTGTGCATGTGACATGTGGAAAACAAGCAGCATCATGTCTCCACAACCATGCAAACTCCCTTTGCACCTCAGGTCTGCGCTTCCTGGCCATGCAACCCAGGGGGAATTGCTTGTGCTTTAAAAAAAATGGGGACAACAGGGCTACACCTACCACAGAGGATTGCTGTGCAGATTGCTACAGTTATACATGCTATAAGTAATATTATGAATTGTTTTCATTATTAGTAGTATTTTAAAGAATAGACTGGAGGATATATTTCTTTTGGTAAGAAAGGAAGACTGTGATTACTGTCCCTCCCAGGTAAGGAGACTTAACTCTTTTCATGACCATGTCCAAGGAGAGCTGGGCCTGGCAGGTACCAACCAGGGAGTAACTCCTTAGGTAACTCTTGCAGGGAGGGAGACTTCCCCTCACTGCAGGAAGCTTGATCCTGAGAGAATGAAAGAAAGTGGCTGAACTGAGCCTAGCTTGTTCATTCTCCTCCAATTTACAAATTAGCTGAACTAACCTATGGCCTCTGAGGTGAGGAGAATCCCATCAGAGAGGGTGCTGGGTGTGTTTGAAGAAAACATTTCCTCCCAGAAACTAGAGGGGTAGAGAAAAGATGTTCTGCACAGCAACTAATGCTTCCTACGGGGTACTGAATGGAAGTGACAGATAACTACTTTTAGCATACTATGAATAGAATTTTGCATTCATATCTTGAAAACCTTGGAGCAATAAGATTCAGGCAGGTATTGAAGAAAAATCCTGCTTGTCTGCCACCCATGTCTTTGCTCATATTCATTTTCCACCACTGCAGACAATTTTATCCACATAGGCCAGTAGAATGACTGTGACCCCTGACATGACAGTCACATCCCCTACTCTGTACCTTCAAAATGAAAATCCCTGAGGAAACATGGAGATGCTTTACTGACAATGTGTCACCAGTCTGCCGCTGAATCAATTCCTCGGCCAAGGGCAGGTCGGGATGGGTCGCCTGCCGTCCCTGTGGCTCTGTGGTTGGGGGACACTTAGCCTTTTCCTAAGGTCCAGGAGTGTCCCAGGTCTTCTCTTGACTGCATAGCACCAGATGCTGTGCTGAAGGAAGGGGTGAAGGCATAATTACGAAGTGACATCTGTGATTCTCCCATAAACTTTATTATTTTAAGTTATTTACTTTTCCTAGCCTTTTAAGTGAGCTTTAAAATCCACGTCTCTGGGTCTTTAATAAAGTGCTTTAATTACAGATGTTTGGAGATTGGGGGAAATAAAGACTACATTGTTTCCAAGATGGCTTGGGGCAAGCAAACAATAATTAGGAGCATCGCTGAGTTCCTGGAAGTCTCCTGAGTCAAGGGAGCCATTGGGCTAGATAAGGAGCCCGAAGAGACCAATGCAGTTCCGAAAAAGTGGAAAGAGTAGAGCGGTGTAAATATTGGCAACCGAAGGGAGACTATTAAAACAGCCATGCAGACTAGGGGGACCGAGAGACCTATAAAAATGAGACGTGTTTGTTCCTTCGCATGAGCTTTTTGGATTCACTCGCTCTGGAGCTCCTCTCCATGTACTCTTACTTCGACCTACAGGTTTTTTGCAACATTGGGGAAAGTGTCCTTTGCAATCTTACTTTTGATAACAAATAGATGGTAATGCCTAGCTTAAAAGAAAGATTTTGATCCCCTGATACAGATATAAGAGCGGAGCTTGAAATTGGAATGGCAGGACAGTTGGTGAGTATGAGAATGCAGTTCTAGAAGGAACTGTACAGGGCAGGGGAGGGAGGAGTATTGGCTGCTGCTACAGGTGCCTGTCCCTTTGAAGGGCCTTTGAATTGTTTCTGGGACTATGTCGCTTACTAGCCAGGGAACAACCCAGGGGCACAGTTTTCACTCTCTTCCTATATTGCACATGTATGGGTTTCAAGTGGGATTTCTTGGGTGGCTCTCCAGGGGCTGCTGTGGAAAACCCAGGCAGGAAGAGGAAGGGTTCAATTAGAACCAACAGGCGGCTCTCCCCAAGAGTCTTTGTTGGAGATGGCCAAGTGATTCACTGTCCTGGTAACTGTCTAGGACAGCTAGAAGGAGAGGCAGGGCAGATCCAGAGGACTTCACCATGGTGAATGGAGGCAGTGAGTGTGCTGGCCACTGGTGGGCTCCTGCCTCACTTAGCTGAAGTCTGCAGCCAGCCTCTGAGTCTCTTGCTAGTCCCTTACTACTTCACTGATCTTGGGGCTGTTTAGGGACCATCACCTTTAGGGGAGGTGAACATGGGTGGGAACTTTAGAGCTTTGGTAAACCATAGTCCAGTTAGGGTTTACTTTATTTGCTAACATATTTGTTCAGACTTTGGTCTGGATGTTGCTCTGTGGATGCTTGGGGCTGAGACCTACATTTTAACTGCTGGATTCTCAGTGGACCTTACTTGGTCTGTGGAAGGCTTCAGGAGAACCAAAGGCTGACCTCTGTGCCACCTCTAGCCCTAGAGGGGACCCCGGCAGACTGCCCCTAGACTTCCTCTGCAATGTCCACCCATCTTAGCTCAGTTACTGCCTGGCTCTGGGCTCGGACTGTGGCTCTTTACTGTCACCAGCTTACAGCCTTCTCTTTTAAATCTGAACTTCCATTTCCGTGGTTGTGTGTGGCAAGTTCTTAAAATTTCTCCCTTTCAATTAAAAAAAAATTCTTCCCCTTCTTGGATTTGGGGTGACAGCTCAGTGGTCTAAGTGCCTGTCTGGCAAGTTCAAGGTCCTGAGTTCAATCCCTGGTACCGCATGCTGAGCCAGCTGGGAACCCTGAGCATGCTGTGCAGGCCCTGGAACCAGTCGTGGTGGTGCGCACCTGTAGTCCCAGCCCTGAGGAGGCTCAGACTCGAGGATCACTATGGGTCCAAGCTGCGTAAGTGAGACCTTGTACCAAATAAATAAATATTTTAAAAAATCTCTCCCCATTCTTTTCTGCTCTCCCCTCCCCTTCATCCCATCCCATCCCTCCCTCCCTCTGTTCCTCTCTTTTCTGTACAGGGCTGTTGCCTCTGCTGTATGGCCTATCTTTCCCATTTCTTTCTTTAAATTAATTAATTAATTAATTAATTACTTTGTTTTTTGGAACTAGGGATTGAACTCAGGTCCTTGGGCTTGCCAGGCAAGCACTTATTCTACTGTGCTATCTCCCCAGCCTTATCTTTCCTATTTCTGTCTCCAAAGAATCCTGGCTATGCAGAAGCCAGCCAGCTTCAGAAAGGAAAGAAGAGCCTTTTCGCGCAGGGCCTGGTATGTGGCAACACCAAAGCGCTTGCATGCTCCACTTTTTAGAGGTCTTTGTGAGTCTCACAGGTCTTTGTGAGCCTCTGGTAATCACGGTAATGACAGGACAAGGCTAGTTCTGAACACACTAACCAGCGACATTGCCAGATTCTCTTAATATTTGAGTGTTTTTCTGACATCATGTGCAATGGCTTCATATCAGGCCTTGCCAGAGCTTTGCAGCCTCACATGGAGTACGGTTTGCCGTGTGAACGTGGACTGCTGGACCCGTGAGCAGTTGCAGGCCACCCAAGGAAGACACTGGCTTCCTGAGCCGAGACAGAAGCTGACGTCATCTAGAAGAGACAGAGCCAGAAGCGACCCAGAGGGACCTCCTTCTCCACGGTCAGTCCCTTAGCGCTCCCACGACGTCCGCTTCCCTCTAGAGGAGGTTACAACCTGTAACTATGGGGACTCAAGCAGAGCAACCAGGGTCCCTTGTGTATCAAGGCCACTGGTGAACCTTCCCTCTTTGTCCGATTTCAGCTCTCTGCAGCTGGCACAAGCCTAACTGAAAATTTTATGACCAATAGGTTGCTGGTCCTAGATTTAGCTGTTAGCTTTCTAGAGATTTAAAAAAACAAAACAAAACAAAACAAAAAAAACCTGCTTTGGCTTCTATTCTGTATGAATTTGCAACCGATGAACTGTTTTTCAGACTGAAGCCATATCAAAAACACAAGGGTCATGTTGTTTTGGGAGCGATGTGCCGAATGCTGTTATTTTAGCTGGGGTTTCCACAGAGACTTGCTCCTGTGGACAGGCGTGCGTGTACTTGGTAATGCTTGCTGAGCAAGCTTGGAGAGTCCACAGACTCAGGCTGCCACTGGAGCCCGTTTTTTATTTTCTCTATGTGCCTGACTGCTAGGGGATTTTCCTTTTTAAATTTGTTTTAAAATTTATCATTATCATTATTTTTGAATATATTTAGTACACAGTCTACAGGGTCTCACTACACAGATTGGACTCATAGTGATCCTCCTGTTTTCAGCTTCTCCAGCGCTGGGATTATAGGAACACGCCACCATGCAAGTCACATAGTGTGCAACGGGGGCAGGGCCAGCATGGTGGGTTGGGGAATTGAATCCCGGTCTCCGCGCCTGCCTAAGCACCTGCCTAAGCAGGTGTTTTCACCTGCTGAGCTATCTGGCTGGCTCAAGGTGATTTTCATTTATAGACACATAGAGTTTTCAGCAGCATCAGAGACTACAATTTCAGCAAAATGGTTATTTCAGCAAGTAGCTTGGAGAGCCTGGGCTGCATATTCTGTGACAAGATGGCAGGACGACACACGCTGCTTCTTATACTTTAGGGTCAGATTCAACTTCCTGAGAGTGCAGCTGTCGCTGTGCATAGTTTTTCTGAATAACATTCGCTGATATTTGTCTTAGGAATGGGATAATCCAGTGGTGATTTCAGAGTCAGATCTCTGGGCTAGACAGACATCAGGCACTCGGGGCCTTGAACTTGGGCCTGTCACTGATCATGCCCCCATTGCTCATATAGGTAAACTGGAAATTTCAGAGGAGTCTGACCCAGCAGGGGCCACAAGGATGACAACAAATACAACATGGGAAGGGATCGTGGCAGACATCCCAGGGCGCCTGCGGTCCCCAGGGCCCTCCCATGTGTGGCTGTGACTCATGATAGGCAGTGTCCCTGGATTAGCAAATGCCTCATAGATTGGTGAACACGCACTTGAAGTGTCTGGGCAGATCACGCTGGCATGATGCTGGCCACTACACTGAGTCCCTCAGCTGTCCCTCTTTGGCATTGTCCCTTGCTCTGTCCTGGCCGCCACCAGGCATTAAGCAGCATGGCTCTGCCAACCCTTCTGCTGGGTACTCCTGCCTGGGAGCCTGCCCAGCTTGAGTGAATCCCCTGAACAGCACGCTAGGTTAAAGCTCTCCTGCCCTGGGGTACCGGCTGTTGTGTCCAGCACTGGGAAACCTAGCTAAGTCATAGTGTCAGTAATTTTTCCTGGCACTCCTAATTCAAATAAAATAGCTGCGTCCCATGTACTGGGTGGTTAGGTCTCTGTAATTTAATACATATTTACACTGCAACAACTTCGTGGCTGCTTTAAGAGACCGTATCTGTATGTTGAAAGGAAACACACTTTTGTTCTTATCCACAGATCCTCACCAATATGAAGGACGTGTCTGTCCTGTGCTATTATGTCTCTCCCACTTAGATATCAGATTGGACAGTGCCAGTTCATTTCCTGTTTATTCTGATTTTCCTTGGATTTTATTACAGCACTTGGGAAACACCCAGACTCACAAACATTTGTCACAAAGCAGAGCAGGAATGACCTGGTGTCGAGATGGAATCACCCGTACTGTTTGTGTGACCTGGTATTATTCTTCAAATGCAGAAAGCCACCATTTTCCTCCCAGCACAAGCTACCCCTAAGGCAGGACACATTGACCAACCTTGAGACCACACAGTGCTGACAGCCAATAAATACTAGCTTTTATTGTATGTACTGCTATCATATTTATTTTACATATTGCTATTTATAATAGAAAATTGAGGCTTTAGGGATACTAAAGAGCTAGCCTATGTTTATATAGTTAGGCGGCAGATAATGTTAGCATTTATCAATATTTCAGTTTCAATCCTCTGGGGAAGTTTGGCCTCCAGTGGGAGAGCTAAATGTTACCTCGCCTAGATAAAATGCTAAACTCTCAGGACACTGTTATCAATTCGTTGTGCACGCAGCTTTCCAATTTTATAATTAGATGTGTAATTCAATGGTAAATCAATACCACAGATGGCCATGAATAGCTTATTTCATTACTTAAGAAAAGTTCAATGTCTAGTCTTATACTTTCCCCTCATGTGGTGAGACTGCAAAGGCCAAAGAATTATGGCGTGTGCCTAGCCGACTTCCTTCTTGCGTGTCTACCCATGCTGACCTACCTTCATAAATAACAATGAATGATTGCGACACTTCACAGCACCTCTGGACCACTTGGCTCCACTGAAGCAGAGGGTGCAGGATTTCAGTGTTTTGTTTGGGAGGAGGGAGACAGGAAATGGAAACATGAGCCTTTCGAACAATGCCAGAAGATCAAGACTCTGCCTAAGACATTAATGCTCAGGCTGGGGCAGTGGAACATGTTCCCCGAAAAAGGAGAGGGTGGGGCAGGAGGAGGAGAAGGGGCAGACTTTCTCTTCTTTCATTAGCTCGGTCCAACTTTCCAGCAGCCATTCATATGGGAGAGAACAGAAGAAAAACCCCAATTGATTTTTACTAATGTCCAGTACCAGGTGTTGCCCTGAGCACTTTCATGTGCTTATTCTACAGAATGAAACTTCAACGTCAGTAAGATTAAGACAAATATGTCTGTTGTAGTAAGCAACCCAGAGAGACAGAACCCATAGAACAGAGAGAGATAAACAGACGAGAAAGTGTTTAGTAAGAGAGACTGAGGAACCTCTCCCAGGCTGGCTGCTAGCCGGCGCCTCTGGGAGTCCAGGTAGTGTGGCTGCTCTAAGTGTGGCTGCCCTGGGACCTGGGAAGCCAGGGGTGGGTGTTCCGCTCATGCTGAGGCCAACGGCCCAAGGGCATTGAGCGTCTCTGTGTGAATCCTAAAGACAGGCGGGAGCACAGCTGTTCCAGGCAGCAGGAGGAGGGGAGTGCTCCAGCTTCAGGGAGCGGTGATCCTTTCCGTCTCTGCTTTGTTTCTGCTCTCTCTGGGCTCTTGTCAGTTGCAGAGTCCCCAAACACTGAGGGCAGATGTTTGCTACTTAGGCCACCCAGACTCTCAGGCGTGCCTCTCCGTGGACACATCCCCAGGAGATGCTTTGTCACTTCTCAAGGGATAACCTAATCCAGTTAAGTTGGTGCCCAACGAAACAATACAGTTCTGCTATGGGAAACCCAGGTAGCTCAAGTAAATGGCTTGAAGGGCAGAGCTTGCAAGTGATAGAGTTGGAGTTCCAGGAACCTCTGTTCCACTCCTCCACTGTGTTCTAGAATACTTGAGATGGCTATTATAGTCTTGCATAATTATAATTGTGTTAATTTGAAGGTTGTTTCTTTTTTTTAATACTAAATCTTTTCCTTAGTAGTCTTCAGACTAAGATATTCACACCTCTTAGGGCTACACAAAGGCTTCTCAGTGGACATGGAAGCCTTCATACCTGGTGGAAAGAATCTCATTTCCTTCCAGCTCCAAGTTCAGGGACATCTGGGTGGTAATCTGAAATCAAGCAAGAGGGAGTATTTTTGTCTACTTGGGCCAGTATGACAAAATATCATAGATGGAGTGAGACATACGAGCAAGTATTGTATTTCTACAGGCTGGAAAGTCCCCGATCAAAGAGTCAGTCAGTTTGGCTCCTACTGAGGGCTCGTTTTCTCCTGGCTTAGGGACAAATGCCTTCTTGCTGTGTCCTCATGAACAGTGAGAAGCAGCAAGCTCTGGGATGTCCCTTCTCGAGAGGGCACTAACCTTGTCACAAAGCCCCCACCCTCATCAACTCATTTAAAAGTAACTGCCTGCCTGAGGCTCCATTTCAAATGCTCACCCTTTATTCAGGTAAGGCTTGGAAGGATAAGAAAAAGTAAAACTGGAACAGAGCATGGTGAGTTCTCAGGCAAGTCAATTTTGGGAAAAACAAACACATAGATGTTAAAATCTGGAAATTTGTTTGAAATTATGGTATGAGGGCTGAGAAGCCTTTGTGTAGGCCTAAGAGGTATGCACATCTTAGTTTGAAGACTACCAAGGAAAAGATCAAACATTAAAAAGGAGAAACAGCAGTCCCTTTGGTTAGCTTGACAGGATAAAATGGCAGAGACAGTGAGTAAATAGACCACTATGGTACAATACAGATCATGTTACAAAGTACAAGTACAGTCGCATCCCCTGGACACAGGCTGGAAGCTTTGCAAGGCGAGGAGGACATTCTCCTTGTTCTCTTGTAGATCGTGGCCAGCACAGTGGGGAAGCTGGGCTTTCTGCCCCACACAGCTGCTTCTCTCTGCTTGTCTGAGGACCTTAGTGAGCATCTGCCAGTCTCATGAGTAGCTGTTGGTGAGGAATTTAGGCAGAGGTTGAGATCAAAGGCTGGAATGCCCGCGTGTGGATGTGAGAGGCCTGCTGTGATGGATGGAAACAGAGTGACAGGGATGGTCCGGGTCGGGGTGGTTCTTTGTGCATAGCTAAGAGCTTGCAGAGAATGTTGATGAGACTTTGAGGTCTAAATATGAACCAGGAATCCATGCTATGAAAGTGCATTTGTCAAGACAAGAAAGTAGAATGCATTTAACAGTCAAGCACAATCGGCTTGCTTGATAAATTTCAACTATCTAGATACACAGCATGTGAACTTTAATTTCTACTCATTCCTAGAGCCCAGAAATGCTGCAATGAGAAGATGGCATTGGCCACATGAGCTGGAAAGTATTAAATGACAGAACACTAAGCAATCCTCTTTGAAGTTCAGGAAGATTAGGAAGCAAAAAGACTAGGAAAGGAAGGAAAATAACAGTATGAAATCCAGACAAGAGATGAGAATTATTGGTAGGACGATGGTGTGGAAGGGAAGAGAAAGGGAAGGACGGGGAAGGGCTTGGGGTATATAATCCATACGGTTCATTTGGGACACACAATAATCATTCAGTTTGAGAAATGCAGAAACGGAGTAAAGATCCCACAAGAGAAATAGGGGCTCCCCCTCTGCTCTTGGGATTCCACAGGGTGTGTCAGGGTGTCTGCATCATGAGATGACTTGAGAGGTGCACTGGATGAAATGAGCAGAGCCCTAAAACCAGACCCCTTGGGAGCTGTATTTAAGGTAGAAGTAGAACGAGAGGCCTGGGAGGAGGCCAACAACGAACTGTTAGAGAGTGGAAGGCAGACCTCCAGCTAGTGGGATGCCCGAAGCCACAGAGAAGCATCCTCAGAGGAGAAAGGGCAACGGCGCCCGTGATGGGGAGCTGCCAGCCCTGGGGAGTATCCACGGGCTCTAGTCATGCAGCTCGAGTGTCTCTCACCCAAACACCCGCTACTAGAAGCGTTTTGGACTTCTGATTTTTCCAGATTTTAGAATATTTACTTATATGAGATGAAATACTTGGCGATAAGACTCACATGCAAATGTGGAGTTGGTTTCCATCTCATCCTCACTGTATGCACATGACTTCAGATTACTGTTATCCATTATGTTTAGTTCATCTGCATTCTGACCGTGACTGTTTCATGACATCAGGAGGAGCTGACTGTAGCATTATTGCCCACCTGTAGCATCAGTTTGACACTTAAAAATTTCAAAGTTTCAAACATTTCTGTTCTTATGTTATCAGAGGAGGACACTCAGTTTGAATTTCCATTACTGAAGTCTCCTTAGTAAATAGTCTTGAATGTCAATCTTGTGACCATGAAGGGTACAGAGAGTAAGGGAAAGGGCAGCAGGATATTCACCACTGGATGGAACTGTCTTCTCTACAGTGTGCACACTGCACCTTCTAAGAATAGGGAACTCTGTCACCAACCTACAGTTAGGTGTTGATCGCTGGCCAAGAGTCTTGCCTATCTCTTGGTAGTGTGGAGATACTAATATTTGGGAGAATGCTGATTTTTGAAGGAAGAAGAAAACAAAATAAAATAGAAACAGATGAAATGAATTTGGGTATAAATTTTTCTACAATTAATCATGTTAATCAGAGTCCGCAGAATGATAAAATGGTGATTCTAATTTAAAGACAAAGACTATTAATATTTCCAAGTTATGCATAATGAGAAGAGCTGTAGTCTTATACCACTTGCCCCATAAGATGACTATTTTGCATAATAATATTGGGCGTGCATTCATTAGTGAAAAATGCTGTCAAATAATAGCTCAACAGAACATGCGTCCAGGTCACAGCGAGTCACCACCCAGGCGTGGGTGGACGCGACAGTGTAATGGCCCAGACTGATGCTGGAAACAGTGCAAAGCGCTTTGGGGAAAGCGGGGTGGTGGGTGGTCCGATGAAGGTCTTGCCTCTTCTGTCCCTATGTGGCGCGTTTGGTTGCCATGTTGAGTTTTGTGTACATTTACTCCTATGAAGCCTGGTTCTCCTGGTTCTTCCTGAACTGCTGCTCCACTCCCCCTCCAGCCAGAAGTGCCTCTCATCCCAGGAACTGTACTTCAGGCTTGCCACTGAACCGGGCATTCCTCGTCATCTCCTGCCTTTTATTTTCTCTCCAGGAAAACAGACATTCCCGAGCATCTTCAGTTGCGCCGTCCTGGCTTCTTCTCTGTCCTGAATCAATTCAAAGCTTTGACCCTCATGGTTGTTCTGTCTTTGGAGAAGAGCCGGAAGGCATGTGGTGCCAGGGCCAGTGGCTAAGGAAGAGACGACGAGCGTCACACTTGTGCACAGCCATGTCTTCTTCACAGGGCCACGCTTGGCAGCCACACTCGCTGTATTTTTATTGCACGTCATAAAGCGCTCAGAAAGCAGGACCTCTAGAGCTGCTGCACACCCTTCCTCTCACCCCACCTTACAGTCTCCCCTGAGTCTCTCCATGGCCAGACTCAGCCGCAAGCCTGGGAAATGCACTTCAAAAAGTGCCAGGAATGGCGGAATAAGTGTGCTCAAAGCAAGAAGAGTTCTGAGAGGCATTAATGGCAACCTCTTATTCATTGTAACTTTTGCTCACCCCTTGTGGTTGGTAGTCCCAAAAGTGTTTTCAAAGGAAGACTTGCATGGCTTAGGACAGTGGGCGTGCCAGGAGGTGGTGCTATGGTGAACCACAAAGTCTGCTTCTTCTGCCTTAGAAATGAGGCTTTGGGGAATGGTGGAGGCGGAGGAGGCACGACCTACGACCCGGGTGGACTCGGGACTTGGGCCAAGTGCTCAACACGACGCTATTTGGGAGAAAGATCTGAGCATGGCCTTAGTGAACAAGGTAGTGTGGTTTTCAGGAGTGAAGGCTTCAGGAGCCTCAGCAGCCCCTGGCCTCTGCTCTTGTGTCCATGTCCTGCCTTCCTCTTTGAATGACAGGGAGGCTAACCCTGGAAGACTGCAGTTCCCAGGCTTCCAGCAGGGTCCAGCAGCGAAAAGGCTCACGGGAGCTGGGAAGGCAGGGTGCACGAAGGCGTTCTTACCCTGCTCTGTGTTGTGTCTCTACGCCATGGCACCACGTCCTGCTGGAAGGACAGTGCGGTGGGCTCTGGCAGCCCTGTGTCTCACGGGGCCAGGAGAAGCTAAATGCCCAAACAGGCCGGTTTCAGCCAGGGTGAGGAGGAAGTTCCTTCGGCACTATGCCTCACCAGGAACCTCACCTTGAGATGACCGCTCTACTCTCTTTCTCTGCTTCCCCTTTCTTTAACATTTTCCTGCTTAAAAGTATTCAGTGGTCTGGCTGCTGAGCGAAGCTGTCTCCAAGGGAAGGCTTGGCTCCTTCGGGAATTATTCCCGATCCACTGTCTCAGTTACTCTTCTCTCGTTGCTGGGACAAATCCTGACACCCCAAATCAGCCACCCATACTTGGCTGGCTCCAAGGCAGAAAGGCATAGGGCAGAGAGCAGCGTGTTAAGGGCAGCAGAACAGCACCAACGGCAACAGAGAGAGTCTGTCTCTCTTATATCGCATTCAGGCTATTGATCGAGGCCGGGAGTAGCGCTCACACCCATAATCCCAGCAGTACTAAGAACTATAATCCCAGTGGATCACCCATAATACCAATGGATCGTGAGTTTATCTCAAACTCTGTAAGTCCACGCCCCATGATTGCATGAGGGATTGGGGGTGGACAACTAGACACAAGCCATAACATTCATATAAAGTCAGTTGAATTTATTTAATGTAAAAGTTTTAAAAATCATCTGCTGAACTATTCCATTACTGGGTACAACATTTATTTTGTGACGTTCCAGTGTTTGCAATGCGTAAAGACAATAGTAGAAGTAAAGATAATAAAAAAGGGAGGAACTGGAGGACAGATGAAAATCACAGAGAAATGAACATTCTTTCCAGGAAAGAAATACAAGAGGAGGTTACTGAAAGCAACACATGCAAAAATGCTGAAAACAAATGTGAACCTTCACTAGCATTACTAGCAGAAAGCAGATTTTATCACTGCAGTAACTTGAGAATTGATTTCTCAGACTGAGCTCAGTGGAGCCAGACAGGGGACAAAAGGGAGCTTGTGATCCGAGGGGGGATGAGCTGGGAAAATTAGCTTTGGCACTCGGGCTGGGGAAGGAAATGAAGCGTACGTAAGTGCATGAGGAGTGGAAGAGGGAGGCAGGCACTGCTGAGGGGCAGCTTGGCCCAATCTTGGTCACAGCTGGCATGTCTTTGACACCATCAGACAGTTCCTGCCTACACCCAATGAGCAAGCCCATGGGCTAAGTAACCCCAAATGGTCACAAGTGACAGGACAGAATTTCCAGACCTGCGCCCTTTCTGTCTTGCTTGTAAGTCGCAGTTGGTACAGTTTTCTGCCTGGGAATCCAAACACAGTCTTCAGGATGTGTCCCTTCCTATCTGTGGCCAATCCGAATGCTTGTATCTTTCTTTTCCTTCAAATGAAACTATGAGTTCACATCCCTAGAACTGGAAAGATGAGACGGCTCCAGAGAATGCACTCCTAGAGCAAAGAAAAATATTCTCATCAGAAAAGAAGAATCACAATGTGTCCCATTCTCTGACTTTACAGTGAAGTCCTAGGCTTAGAGAATTAAAAGAAATTCCAAAGCTGAAGAAGGCTGCTCACGTGCTGACCCTGGGAAGGTAGCTGAAGAGCTGGTGTCTAGAGGGAGGCTGGTTTTTAGTGGGTTAAAAGCACTTAATCATTACAGTTTTCCAGTAAATTCTGGCTAGATCTTGACTTTTCAAATCCTTTTATTTTCTGGCTTTCCTGGGTTTGGAATAACAGTAGTTCGATGGCTGGAGTAGGATTAGGTTGAGGGCTCTTAGGATATAAAGGGGATGTTATTCTATAATATATATATATATATATATATATATATATTATATATATATATATTTTATATATATATATTATATATTTATGAGTGGTTCTGGTCTTTATTCCCTGAACCACTGCGCCAAATACCAAAGACTCAGAGCTGAGGCTCTTATTTCTCAAGAAGTTCACAAAGAAGACAGAAAGCAGCTCAAATTCCAGCAGTTGGTCTTCTTGACACCTTGGTTTCCTCGGGGTTAAATGGATCCTTGTGAAAGCGTTGTGGCTGTGTGAGTAACATGACAGCATTCCTCGGTACTGCGTGTAGAGCATGCCTTCTCTGTGGCGTTCTCTGTTCCCTCCTCCAAACAACCTCATGGCACAGGCTCTCTGTTCTCCTCCCCTCTTCCTCGCTGCCTTTCTCCCTCTCCCTCCTGAGTCTCTTGAGCGCTGGTCTCTTCTCAGCAGACTGACTCCTGCCCCTCTGCCATGTACAGCAACTCTAGGTCATTTTCCTTTGTAGACAATGACTTTCTCAATCCGTGCACCTTTTACTTTAAAATTTTTATTTGCTTATTTTTATTAGTACACATTTTCAGTACACAGAGCTAACACGCATGTTAGGTATGTGCAGAGAATACACCTTGATTCCTTTCATTCCCATGCCCTCCCCTCCCATCTTCCTGCCTCCTTCTCTACATTTGCTTTCCTCATTTTCATTGCTACCATTATGTTTTAGCTCACGTTTGCAACACAGAACGACTACACTTGTTGTAGGAAGTTGGTGCATGTAAGTGATACATGTGAGATCTTATGTCCCCTTCCCCTCCTTCTTGGTTGCTTATAAAAGATTTATCTTTCTGACTGTGCTTACCAATCCTTTATGGAGTGTTTCATGTGTCCTTGGCATTTCTCTAATAAGAGAAACCATACAGTGTTTAAGCCTCTGTGCCTGATGTATTTCACTTCACAGTGAGTTTTCATGGTGTGTCTACTTTCCTACAGTGGTCTCAGATTTATCCTTCTTTTATGACCAAGGAGTTTTTCATCATGGACAGATATCACACGTGTAGCTTTTGAAGATCATCTCAACAGAGAAGGGGAGTGAGCATGGGGGGCCTTGATGTAAGGGCAGGAAGTTCTCGAGCATTCTCTGTGGGGCGCTTTGTGCATGACAAGAGTGTTGGAGTTCTCTTGAATTTAGTTACTTGCTGCCTAAGGAGGTATTTCCCTTCACACATAAGGCAGGAAGTGAACATTACCTTGGAGCCACAGATCTGAGGAACCTACACAGATTTTGTCTCTTTCACATCTTTTAGGTAGACCAGGCCTGAAACCTCCTGTCCTCTAGCATTTCATCTCTGTCTCGCTTAGGGCCACACAGGCTGTGTCACGACCAGACTGGGGCCTGTGCTGAGCAATGCTGACCAAAAGTTGACCCAGCACAAAGCTCCTGCTAACCAGGCTTTCAATTATAGTATCAACTTTCTGGAGAAAGACTAGAAAAGAATCATTCTCCTATTCCCAGATAGATCTGAAAGAAGGGCTCAATAGTAGTCATTAACCATAAAGACGAGGTTAATTTGCCTTCCCTCTACATATGAATGCTAATGCAGCCATTTAAATAGTGCCAACAGTGGAAATAAACAGAAGACTGAGTTAAACCACAAATGCACAGGCCTGGACCACTTGGCTGAACATTAGAGCTGGGAGTATCGAAATCATGGTATTGAGGCTTCCATGTAAAGTGAATTGCAGGACTGTATGGGGCCAGCAGAGCAATTCATCAAGCTGAACCAATGTGACCCCATGCATCAAACAGCATCCTCTTCAAAATGGGAGGATGTGATTTCATAGCACTTGTTAGGAGCTGGGCACCCACATGTCTCCTACCCACTCTCTTTCCTTGTTCTCCACATTCTGACTACCTTGGAACACTGAGGAGAGGGTTGGGGAGAGCCCTAAAGTATATGTGAGCTTCTCAGAGGGAGGACAGGGTGGGTGGGGGTGAGGAATGAGTGGGAACTGGCCCCGCTCTTGAAGGTGTCCCATGTGCCTGCTGACGACCAGTGGGCTCTATCTTGTCTACCTGTATTGCTTCTGTGCGTTTTTATAGCTCTGGTTACACACAGCTTCTCTTGAACTTACCAAGTAGAAATAGGCAGTGATTTCTACAGCACCTCCCTGTGAATGGGTGATCTCATACATGGCCACTGTTCTGAGTCAGGCTTCACACAGGAGCCTGCGGGGCCCCTGTGTGTGTGCCCTCTGCACGGGTACTGTGCAGAGCTTCATATGGTGGTGGGACAGCCATGGTGACACATCACACACAGATGTAGTTGCCTTCACAACCCATGCAAATGACACAACTTCTTTATACCTCAGTTTCATTCTGTGTGAAATGTATATGGCCAACCCCACATCATAGGGCAGTAGGGAAATTGGCAGCGTGCATATGTGTTGATATGCTTTGCTGAGCAATATGCCTGGTATTAATTAGTTCTCAGTAGATAGCTGTCACACTGTCCTTCCTGGGTCTGTGCTGCCAACATTAGAGTCTGCCAGGGGACCCAGGACATTTACTTATAAATTGGTGAGAACACAGAGCTTCTTTCCCAAACTGGAAGTCATTCTCTCTCCATGGCCCATTGTCAGTTTGTTTTCCTCAGGATGGACTTAAGAAGCACAGGCCTAGAAATGGAAGACCTGATTCTGTCCCACTTTTTAAAGGCTCTCCTTGGCACTATCTCTGAACTCCTTGGAATCTGTTCCTTCATCTACAAAACAAGGAAGATACAATAGATCCCTGCAGGGATTGTCCCAAAGTTGAAAGAGAACATGAAATACTCAACTAATGCAATTTGTTAGAAAACAAAGCATGGTTCTTGCTGTGTTCTGGTTGTGAACTGATGTGTCAACATCACTGGATTGGAAACCTCCTAGCAGATTAGTAGAGCATGGTCCTGGTTAGTCTGTGTGGTTGTGGAGCCAGGGCCATAGGTGCCATATCTGTGTTCTCACCCCTGCCTCTCTGCTGCTGTCCTCTGCTCTGTGTCTCGGCCATCACCATGAACCAAGAAGCTGTGCTCCGCCAGGCCCTTCTCCCATGATGCCCTTGCCATGGACATGGTTGACCATGGACAGAAATCAGGAGCAAATGAACCCTGTCCTCCTTTAGGAGCAGTGGGTGTCTGAATTGTGTTTTGGCAAAGGAAGACCTACTAACAGTCACTTAAAACACATTTTATGTCTTAAACTATACAGAAAAATTCACAGAGCTTTCTTACTGGACCTACTAGACTCACTAAAAACACATAGTGGGGGCTATTAGAGAACATTTCTAGCCCAATACATTGTCTATTAAAGGTTATTTCTTTTCAATATAAATTATTTTGATTTTCCCGAAGAGAAGCCAATGAAAGAAAAAAAGTAATGGGTGGATAGGATTATTAGGGTGGCCTTCCCTGACCTAGGCCCAAGAAGAGCAGACAACAGCAGGCAGACGCTCAACCATAATGAAAGGCTTACAGCACCCATGTGATCAAGTGAGTGTGACCTACGATGATATGTGTTCTGCATTGATCCTCCTATTCCCAGCACAAAATCAAAGCAAATGAAGAAAAAGCAGCCAACAGTAGCCGACCAAGCCATCAAGCCCCCAAGTCATCAGTGTAAGAGTGGAAGGAATCGCAAGCAGTTTTCAGTTACTTCTCAGATGGCGCAGGATTAAAAGGATCCGCCCGATGCCCAAGTCAAAACCTTTCATTATGGACAGCCACAGTTCAGGACTAGGACTGCCTATGTGTCTGGTGCCCTTGTAGTGGGCACCCAAGAGTATGCTTATTGAGTAATTGTAGCTCATTATTCCTGGAAATAAGAGAGGGAAGGGGAGGAGAAGGGCATGCAGGGGAGGGAGAGGGGGAGAGAGACCGACTGGGGTTTTGATTTGGGGTAACTTTGGTCCCACAGTTAACTGCTTTCTGGAGTGATGTTTTATTAGTACTGTATGTGTAATGTTCCTATTTGAAAATCACTAACAAATGTCCTTTACACGTAAAAGGCAGGAGATGCACAAACATCATGTCATGCCTCTGGCTACACTGGTCAGAAAAATTGCTAACGTCCAGATGCCCTGGGTTTTCTTGTTACCAAATTCTAGAGCCTGCCCATTGTGATGTGGCTGGGGTTTATATTTGACACCACAGACCCTGAAGCAGTGCTCTCATTAATAGAGCTGTTGGCCTCTGGTACTCCAGTTTCAGCTGCTCTGGGAAGCATGAATCATCTTCTAAGTTCCCAACCCTGGGTCCTTTAAAGTGAAATATTAAAATGCCATGGAGCTCACATTATCCACACCATGGTTTTCACAGGAGATGTGACTTTGTTT
>PVKN010015874.1:0-18219 GCA_004027915.1 Capromys pilorides
TTTCATACATGTTTTAGGATATATGAGGTCTTTCTCTGCTGTTAAATAACTTTATTGTCCTTTTGCCTCTTGGTTCTGAATTTTCAATGTCATGAATAGCAATGCACACTGGGAAAAATATGTTTGCAAGCAAATGATTGGCTTGTGTTCACCACTGTGCCTCAGTCTACTGCTTTGCACCGCCATGCTATAGTGCTGTCTTTTGTGGAGGGTATTTCTTAGCACTCTGACAATATTTCATTTATCCTTCTTAAGCTGTGTGTAATCAAAAGGACTAGGCTTTCTGACCTCTGTGGAAAGCATTATTTTAAAATAAAACACGTAGATCAGACAGAATGACTGCTGTTTGACTCAGGAGGAGATGTATTGCTCTGAGCGTCTTCATGGATGCGGCCAAACCCTGGGCTTTTCCATCCTGTCTCTTTCTGTGCACCTCAGAACAGTGAGTTCACCATGAGGAACTAGGCAAGAGGAAGCTTGGCGATGATGACACTGTGCCCAGGATGTTTTATAGAGGAAAGAGACTCAGCAGCAGCATCTCTGGGAAGGACAGGAGCTCCTGGTGGCTGTGGGTGTGTCCCCTTGGCTCTGCTATTATTCTTGTGCCCAAAGGCAGCCCAAAGGGCAACAGCAACTCCTCATTCATTGCCAGCGATTAGCTCTCCCATGTAGCCTGAGTGTTTATTACCATCACTTTACAAAAAAATAATTAGAGGTCCACAGAGATGAAATGCTTGGTCAGAGAACTCAGAATAAAGGACAAAGCATGACAGTCGAAGCCATGATTCCTAGACTAGCAACTGGCTTTTGTTAGTTCGTTTCCTTGATTTTTTTAAAAAAACAAAAGTTATCCAACAATTCTTTATTAGTGTCTGCTACCTAGCCTACCAACAATAATTATTATAAAGTGTAAATATACCTACTTAGAAACATAAAGAAGAATAAGACATAAAAGATGAAGGTCATGCCTTTCCTTGAAATAACAGTGAAGACTGCTATGTGCACGTCAAGGTTTTCCCTTGTCTTTACAAATACACATACACGTGGCATATCTTTTTAGAGGTGCGTATACACAAGTCTGTGTGGAAATGCGAGATCACAGAAATTAAAGTTGCCTTCTTAGTTTCAGAACAACCTGAGGTATCCCGTGTCAGAACATGTTCAAAATGTGAGGGATTGTTCATCTCGAAGTCAGCTGCAGAGTGGAGAGAGCCCCGGCAGGCCAACAAGAAGCAAGCTGGTTCTTGCTGCAGGGGAGTTTTGAGTTTAAAGATAAACTAAGCCTCTGAAGAAAAACACTCGGGTGGCATGAATCAGGGAAGGAAAGACTCGTAGTCTACGAGCAGCAGATAGAAGAAGCCCAGGTTTCCTTTCCCTCCTCCCAGGAAAGGGCTTCCTCTCCCCATCCTTGTCAGAGAGAAACATCTCTGAAGAGGACTGGATACAAAGCACAGCCAAGAACAGAGCAAGGCACATACTGGAAACAAGCGTATGTTACCATGGAAAGGTATACTTCGCATGGCGAAGCTCCCAGCCCATCCTCACACGTCCTCCTAGCATGGAAACAACCAGGATATTCTTCCCAGCAAGAGATTGGGCGTTCTGTCCTAGGCAAACTGAGCTCCCGAATACACTAGCAATAGGAACACCCATTGGAGACAAGCAGGTCAGGTCCCCAGAGCCCGATCAACACACAACGGAGCTTTGAAAGTAGAATTAGTTTTGCACCTCACTCTTAAATGTAAATGAATAACCAAAGATGTTCAATATCTAAGACATAAAATTGAAAAATAGAAACAAGAGACTGGACATGGTGGCTCTTGCCTGTAATTCTAGCTCTTGGGAGGCTATAAACAAGCAGATCACTATGCGTCCAATCTAGTAGTGAGACACTGAACACCATAAAGACCCTTCCCTAAAAATATAACAAAAATAGAAACCAAAATAAATATGTAAACAAAAGATGGAACCCAAAGGGGGGAAAAATGATAGTGTCAGAAATAAATGAGAAAAGTTTTTTATTAATTTTTCTTGCACAAAATAAGACAGGAGGAATATTTTTTGAAAAAGAAATAGAAAACAATTTTAAGAAATCCATATATAATAGGGGAATTTTTTTCAGACAACACAAATATTTCAAGATTAATATTGAGACTACCAATGATAAGAAAAAATAAAGAGATGGAAAAGTAAAGAGAAAATAAAGCATAAAGAAAAGAAACAGAGGACCAGTGAAATGGTTCAGCAGACTGAGCACCTGTTTAGGCATGCGCAGGGACAGTGATTCAATCCCCAGCACCACATGCCCCACTGGCCCCACCCCCAGGGCACGATGAGTGGGCCACTGAGTCTGGCATGGTGGTCACACCTGTAATCTCAGTGCTGGGGAGGCTGAAAACAGGAGGATCACTAGGAGTCCAAGCTGCATAGTTGAAGACCCTGTACCAAATGCATTTTAAAAAAGAAAGAAAAGAAACCAAGAAAAACATCTAGAAGAGTGACAAGGAGGACCAACATAAGACAGCTAGGAGTTAGGAAATAAGAGACCAGAGAAAAGGAGGCACTTAAAGAAAAGCAAATAAAAGCCCACATGAAGGCCCATCATAAATTTCAGAACACAGAAATGAAGAGAAAATACTATAATCATCCAGAGTAGAGAGAAAGCAATTCACATGGAAGGGCCTGGGGCTCAGAATGCCATCAAGGTCCTTGCCCTCAGAAACACTGGCCTGCCAAGGTGTCTCTGCCATCTCCCACTGCACACATGAACTTTCTCTGGGGTTTAAACCCAGAAGTTGAATTTCTGAGCACAGCGTGTACAGAGCTTCTATTTTCTTCCATGTGACAAGATCGCTCTTCTCCATTATTGAGATAATCTGTGTGCCGACCAGAAGTCTTGCGCAGTTCACAGAACCCTGTGGGATTACCTAAGTATTATCCGTGCTTCTGATTTTGTCAGTCTAGTGGTAATGAAGCAACATACCATTGTTTAAATTACTCTTTCCCTGTTTGTGAAGTTGACTATTTTTCTGATGCCTCTTGGTGGCCCAGTTCCTGGTTTGTGAATTACCTATTCATATTCTTTGCCTGTTTTTCTCTTGGGTTATTTTCTTTCCTAATTAATTCAGAAATCTTTTAAACTATAAAATATATTATTACATATGCACATGTTCTTACATTTCTACACACATGTGTCAGATGCTGTTGTGGCTGCCTGAGGCCACTAAGTCCCCAAAGCTGCAGAGGACAGTGCCCTTGAATCCCTCCTGTATCTACTCCTTTGCTTGGGGCATTAGGACTTCCTTCTCAGCTCCCTTTGCAGTGTAAAGATGTAAGACCTGAAAAGAATGCTCAGCTACTAAGGCAGATGTCTCCTAATAACGAGTCTCTTACAGGACAACTTTATACTGCTGCTCACAGACTCCAGAGCAGGACCGAGCCCCTGTACCTTCCCAGAGCTATTAGATCCTAGGATATTACAACAACCTCCTCAGTTCAGTTCATAGATAGTGCCCTTCCCAGCTGGGGATCAACTTCATGTATCATCTCCCAGTGTTATTCAGGGGAATCTATATTTCCTCTAACAGAAAGTTTAGGCTAAGTAGAATTAGAGGTCTTTGTTCCTAGGGGTGGTGCCAGAAATGCTTCAACCAAAGAACACAGGATGCACTGAGCCTATAGCTTCTGCCCCTGGTCATCTTGATTTCCTCCTAAAGGTAGACCAGAAGGTCAACAATCAGAATGACTACACCTGGAAATCAACTGACCTTGGTTAACACAATCGATGTAGTTACTGTAACAAAGTCACCAAAAGGCTCACCAAGTGCTCAGCGATGGGGCTGTCACCAGTGCCACTTCTCCTGCTGTTTTTCAGTTACACCTTAGACATCATAGCCCACAACTACATTGAAGCAACAGTGTCAAAGTCTATGCAATGCAGAACAGAGGGGACCTAAGCAAAGCTAGGAGTGGTGGACTCCAGCAGGCCATGTTGCTGTCACAGCTTTGCTTCCTGACCCATGTCTGATTGTACCTGTAACAGCAGCAGGCAGTTCCTACACAGCCTAACAGCTCCCACCCCAAGAGCCTTTCTGCTTTTTTGGCCTGGAAATCTGTCCAGTGCCACAAGAGCTTGTTCAGCCTCCATCCAGGGCATCCCACATGGGTTAGGTTAATCTCCCATGAGGAAATCCCAGCCCTGAAGGGCAGCAGTTGCTGGGTACATTACCCAATCACTGTTCTTTGGTAGAACTCTTTGGGGGTGCATTTCATACAGCTCCTCTGAGGGTCTTTGGTAAGACGGCCCTCGCTGTCCACAGCAGTGCTCTGACTGTAAATGCAGACTCAGTTGGTACTTTTCCCTGTGCTGCCCCACTCAGATTCCTTCATCTGTGCCTCCTGGAATCACCCTCTAAGAAACTCCCACCCTCGCTTCCTAACTCAGAAGACTTCTTGCACCGATGCAAAACATAACAGCTCTGATATTAACGTCCTCTTGATGACTTGTAATGTAGTGCAGCATACAAGTGGGTTTGAAATTTATATAGTATTAAAAAAGCAAGAGCAAAACCTTTGAAACCTTGCTAATCCTTTATATTACCCCATATATCTGCGTGGGGGCTGAGACCGCAGACCTTGGAATCAAATCAGCCTGCCTTTGATGATGCCTCCACTACTTCAAAGGCTCCAAGAGTCAGAAACCCTAGGTTTGGGGTGGGAATAAATAATGTATCTACCTAGTGGTTGTGTTAAAGTTAACTGAAGTAAGCTAGCCACATAATGAGAGAGTAATACATTGTATACTATTGATATCATTTCACTACCTGACAATAGCAACTTTTTGAATAGTTGCTACCTGGAACATAGATTGTTTTGAGAATCATGGTATTTATTCCTGTCAGGAAAATCTGTTCTTTCACAGAAAATGCTAGATCATAGTTCTTAGGGGCACTGGTGGTGGCACTCAAAAGAAAAAGAAGACTCCTGTCAGCTAACTCCTGTGAATGAGAAACCTGTTTAAAGCATCAAAGGTTGGCATCAAATGTGAGCTATAGGAATCTTCACTGAAGATTTTCATCTTGGTCATTTTAGAAATGTCTTTGTTTGGCATCCATGGTGTTGCAGAAGAAATCTATTTCACAATGTAGGGACTGTCTGCCTTGTCTGCCAGCCCTGTCAGGTGTGAGCACTCACTCGACCTCAGGCTAAGAAGAGAGGTGGTGCTGCCTTGTTGTCCTGATAAACACAGCACCAGAAGTGTTTCTCTCCCTGACTACCCACTAATAGACTACAGCACCAGGCCACCTCAGAGAGAGCATGGAGGGGCTATCTGTGCTTACCACTCCCCCATTCCTCTTCTGTTTCCCGAAGCAGGGCTAAGGTACACAGCTGCATCTTGAAATTTTTCTCTAAACTCTTCTTGGAAAAAAAGAGACTGTTGAGTAAAGAAAAAAAAAAAAAAAACCAAAACCCTGTGAGCTCCATGTTTTATGCACAGTTCCTCAGTAACACCACATGCTGAGCTAAGGGTTAGACAGCAGTCAGAGCACACCATCTTCTCAACAGCTTTCCATCTGCTTTACTAGGGTAAAGCATCAATGGGCACCAAAGAAAGAGACACTGGCCCAGAGATCCCCCGACGTCCCCACAGGCAACCAGGCCAACAAGGCACCGGTTGGAATGGAGGCTGTTGTTAGTCTGTGCCACCAGGAAGCACTGAAGTAACACTCCTGGCTCAGGAACTTCAATGTGGATGCTTCTTTTTTAAAAATATGGCATAGTTTTGTGTGAATCCCTGTGTGTTCACAGTGTGTATAGACAGAAAGAGACAAATATCACCCAACCCAGCTCAGACTTTAGCTTGTGGCATTTCTGAATGAATTCACTCCATTTCTGATAACCTACATTGTCTTACAGAGAAAACATTATTCCAATAATGTGTCAAATGCCCATTTTATAAATATGCTTCAATTCTCATCCATCTTCTGCTTCTGTACCTAGACCAGGCTATTCTAAAGGCTGGGTACTGAAGTATTGCTTGAGTTTAGACACCAGATGGGGTAGCATTTGGGGATACAAATTTTCAACAAAGCATTGTAATTCACCAATATTCATAGAAAGAATACAACAAAGAATGAAAATTTGCATGTGAAAGTCACTTTGCCTCACCTGACCATTTACTTTTAGTGATTAGATTCAGGGTTTCAATTTCAAATCTAAATATTTATTCTTAAAAGCACCTCAGTCAAAAACAGTTCCTAATAGCTGGTGAATTACTGTGAGTCTTTGTGCAGGAAAAACTGGCTGGGCCAACCATTATACAACCAGCTCTAAGGGTGGTTCGGTGACTCATTATCACTAAGCCAATCTTCTATCCTTTAAGTCAACAAGATTCCATTTCTTCACTTGAACGAGCTGGCTTCACACAAACACCTACACATACTTCAGAGTTTTCCTGTTCATTTTTATGGCTGAAGAGAGTACGTTTTTGAGTGTAAAAACTAAGCACAGGAAGACGATGCAGGAAGGAAGTCATCCTCATGGCTGGGTGTGACTCCTTCAGTTTCCCTTTCTGGCTCTTTTCCCACACCTACAGTGCATTACATTCATGTCTGCCACACCTAAAACACACACCCAGATACTTAGCTGAATTGCAAAATTCAGGAACAATGTGCCACACACTGGAACAGCCTTGCCTAGGACTCAACTTCAAAAGCAAAAGGCTCTGACATTGGCCCTGGGGTTCCAAATGCAGTCTGTCTGCAGGAGCTCTAAACCCTTAAGCCACCCTGCAGAAATAAGATAAAGCAATCTTTTGCCCCTTGTACAATGGATTTACAAATTTCCCTTCAAAAATAATGGTTTCAGGAAAACAATGGTGTTAGGAAAAGAGATTAAAAGAGGAGATCGGAAGCGGACCTCTTCATCCGAGCTCACCTCACCTGCCTCCTGCTGGGGATGGGCAGGTGTTCCCACGACTATCCCAAGACTACTGCATGCCTATGTGCCTTGAATTCATTGAAATTACCTCAAATTATTCCAATGGGATGTTAATGTTGATTCCTATTATTATGAATTTTTAACTGAGAAAATGCTGAATTACTCTTTTCAGGAGACAAATTGAGGACCAGATGACTATTAACTGTATTTGTCTCTCTATTCCATTTAAACCAAGCCAAGGTGTCAGGAGCTGAGCTCAGCCAGTTACTGTAAAGGAGGCAGTGCTTCCTGACAATGTGATAAGCTTTATGCACAATGGCTTTATTTTGTTTGAACATGTGTGTGTGTGTGTGTGTGTGCGCGCGCGCGTGCATGTGGAGGGGGTAAAGATTAAGCAATGAAATTGATTTAATACATACTTGCTTGAAAACAAAATGGCTATACACAGATTAAAACATTTTTCTTAAAACTTTTCAGGTAAAGGTTATGCATTTACATGACAGCAAAAGGATTTTGTCTTCCATGTGCTTGTACTAGATCAGGAATCTTCTAGAATAAGCCAAAGTAAAAGGATTGGCAATGGTGTGTTCATATGTGTGTGTTCTGTTTGATCTGTGTGTATTCACAGTCTTTTTTCCTGCAACACAAATCTCCAGGCATTCTATACACAGTAATGAAGACTCACAACAGTGGATACTTCTAGTGTCAAAAACTGAACTGAACTTTGATTAGGACCAGATAATATACAATACCTAAAACAGCCATTTCATAAAGGCTAAAAGTAAATGCCTCAGAAAGCTGTTGTGGACATGATTTCAGAAACCCTCTCCACTGGTTGTCAGTACTGCAGTGGTTTAGAAATGAGTGACACACAGTCCAATCCCTGAGCAGGGCTCCAACAGTATACAGTCCAGTAACGAAGACTCATTCTAACACAGCGTGAACTGTAATTCTCAAACACTGTACAGGGAGGCAGTAGGTCGTAGAAGCAGAGTTTTCAAGACTCCCTTTTATTTTTTCCTATTCATGGCCTTCCTTTGCCCTCTAGGGGAATCCACTTTCACTCAGGCCTGGTCTTTTATACTTTTGGCCCTACATATCCTTCATACCTTTTTCACTAGACTACGCCCCAAACGCATGGGAAAAGCAGGCTCATCCTTGGAGTGTGATGTGGAGGACACAGAGGGAGCCACTGCGGGGAGAGGAAGCCTGAGGATGCTCCCAGGGTGTGGAGATAATTCTCACCCTACTGTGCTGAACACCGCGCCAACCGTGATCTACGAGGACCACAGTCATTAGTGTTTACAGGCTCTCTGCTTCAGGAAAGTTATTTCATGTTCCTGGACTTCCATTTCTTCCTTGTAAAATGAAAAATAACTGAGCCATGAGAAGTCAAGGGAAGGGTTACACGGTTAATAGATGCCCCAAGAAGAGACAAGGGGGCTCGTCTGTCAGCTTGGTCATCAGTTCTGGGCTTTGGGGTGGGAGTCATGGGCCCTGCAGAGCAGATCTCTAAGTGCTCCCCCACCCCATTCCTACTCCTTTCCAGGTTGGCACCAAGCTTAGCACCTTTGGCACTTACCGTGAGGCACAGCGGATCCCTCCCAGCAAGCTGCCCAGGCTGGCAGCTTCCCTGGGCTGTGGGCAGCAACATCACTGATTTTCAGCTTCCAGGAACTTGGCCTAAATCACTAGTCAGCTAGTGGGTTCCTCTCCTTACAGATTTATTCCTTCTGATCCTCGTTCACTAGTCTAGGTTTTTTCCTATACTGGTTAGAAAAGAGGTACTTAATAGGTTCTACTTCACCATCTCAAGTCAGGGGCTCTCTGAAATATAAAGTCCCCCCTTAGCCTTAGGGTTATTTATGCTGTTAATAGAATTTATAGCCAATTATTAAATGGTTCTTCCACTTTCAGGAATATGCTTTGATTTTCATTAGAGATGAAATTCCATCAGAATATTTAGGTGATTCTAGTTCCTGTCTCCAGTTACATATTTGAAAGAAAAGCTTCCAGTTATCCTTTTCTCCTTTCCCAATAGTATTTCTGTAATTTAACAAATAAGCGTCTATGCTCTGACCAGAGAATTCTGAAAGAAAAGGAATCACGTACAATTATTTTACAGGTGAGGATGCCGAGTCCAGCAGGAAACGACCTGTCCTGCTGACCTGACCTGTCCAGTATGGAACAGTCAGTGAGGCAGAGCTGGGTGGCCTTACACTGTTTAGGGTGAGCCAAGAAGGTGGGTCATTTCACTTGCAGGTTCATGTCAGTAAGAATGTCCCAGGGGTCTGTAGCAAAACCAGCCTCATGCGCTGCTCATAGTTATATTTTCCTGTTGCTTTCATTTCCTTCAAAAGGAAATGTGCAGCCAGTCCTACAGTGTTTTTGCTCATTTGTTTTGCTTGTTGTACTTTTTAGCTACCTTCTTGTTGCTGAAACAAAATACCTAACCCTTAGAAGTTAAGGGATGAAAGGTTTATTTGGCTCACATTTGGTAGAGGCTCCTAGTCCATCACTGGCTGGCCTCAAGGCATAGTGGCGTGACAGAGGGACATCACAGAGAACCAGTTCGTGGCAAGCAGAGGCAGCCAAGGGGGCAAGGAAGGGAGAAGACAAGCCTTTTTGGAGCCTTCATGTCCTATCCAGGCTACTTAGGGCAGGCAGCACCCACACCCCTAATCCCAGTGTCCTCGGGCTAGCATTGCACTGTGAATTGACCCCAGTGTCACACGCTCTAGATCAGCCCTGTGTAAAAGCCCCACCTACGTCTGCAGGAGGTTTCAGGAGGACTTCCAGATGCCAGCCATCACAAGTGGCCACTGAATGCAGGGCCCCTGTACTGTTATGACTACACAACTATGGAGAGAAGGTTGTGTTAAATCTGCTTAACCCACCCAGACACCTAGAAGCTATGATCCTCTTGCCTCAGCTTCCCAGAGTGCTAGGATTACAGGTGTGGCACCATACCCAGCTCAGAATATAGGGCCAGAGCAGAAAGTAAGCATATTCCACAGTGTATACCTATGTGACAGCCAGGAGACCTTGATTTATTGCTTCTTTGTTGCACTCAGCAGTCCGCGGCTTTTAGCATATCTGACTATTAGTAGTATGAGGTGAGGTAATTGTGTGAGAACCTAGAACTGCTTATTTGAAGGGTGGGGACCCATCGTAATTAGAGAACCTCAAACCATCTCAGTTTTACCATGGGAAAACTCATGAGTGTGTTGTTAATCTTCAGGTGGTTTCTCTGTTAAATGCATTACTTTCCAGAATTTTCTACGGATGACATAAAAGTATCTGTCTTGGTGAATCTGAGCCAGTAAGAAATGAAGGGCTCAACAATTCCAAACAAAATGAAATGCTGCAGCTAAACAATGACACAGTGTCTTTGCCACAAGTATTTCATGTCCCTGGCCCCAGGAACTTGTGTTTTTCCCAAGTGTACACCATTCAGGGGCTTGGGATTTGGCTCACGGTAGAATGCTTGCCTAGCAAGCCGGAAGTCCTGGGTTTGTTCCTCAGCACCAAAAACAAAAAACAAGCCTCTTGTTTAAAAAAAAAAAAAAAAAAAAAATTCAACCCACAAAAACAGTAAAAAAAATTTAAAAAAAGATCAAGTGTATAACACTTAGATTTAGTGAGTTACTAACAGAAGAAAGTTACAAGGGGGAAAACACCCAAAGCAGAAACCTATGCTTTAGAAATCTTGCAATCCGTCTTTTTGGTGGTGTAAGAAGAGACAAATCTATCCTTTACTCAGTGTGCTATGCTGTTACCCGACAGATGGTTTTGACATTAACAACCACTTCAAATTCTCTAGTCATAGAAGTGTTGGTTGTTGTTGTTGTTCTTGTTCTTCTAACTTGGCATATATAATCACCCAGACCACAATCCTTCAAACATATGATGAGAAGCATTTACCTCATGTTTTGAAAGGCCTAGGACAATGCACTGCTAAGGACCACGTAGCCAGAAGCAGCACCCAGGCAAATGCATCACAGGCCCGGCACTCTGCGGGTCGCACCCTGTGACCTACGCTGTAGAAGCTACCGAGGCCAAGTAGGAAATAACTGAGTGGGAAGGTGGGCAGGGAAAAGCAGCAGAGCGAGTGCTTCTTCCTTCCCTAAAGAGGACAGAAGACCCTCACTGGGAGGGGGCTGGGGAGAGAGAAGCAGAGAGGGGTGCACCTCTGGCCTAAGGGTGCACATGTGCCCTGGGGTAGGACCTTCCAGATATTTCCTGGATCTCTTTCTCTGGCTGGCAGCCCCAGGTAGACGCTGTTTGACACCCATGCACGGGGTATCATTCACTTCAGATCAGATGGCTAGAATTCATCCATATTCATCCAACAATAGTTATTGACATGAAACAAGTAAGATCATTAAAACTAAGGAAAAACAATTTTTCTTTCACCTCATGTTCTCACTCAAAGAATTCTTGAAAAATTCCCTTCCCCAAAACAGAGGAACAACCCCAAATATCAGTAACAAAAATTACAAACTAGATTCAAGATTTTAGCACCTGGTTTATTGAGAAAAACACATAATGAAAACTTTAATTGTTTGTGTTACATCTTATAAAATATTAATTTGATATATAAAAGGAGTTGGTTCCCATTATGGCAATATAAATGGTAAAAAAAAAAAAAATAACAATTCATCCAATATACGTTCAGGGAAATTTACATCCCTGAATTCTCCTATTGTATGTTTTACAGAAGACGTTTTACCAGGGAAGACCAGGTTTTGAACTATATTTAGGTTTCTGTGACAGCTGAAATCTAACAGAGCCGTGTCTATATAGTTAGAGCCCAGGAAAACCGGAGATGAAAGACTCAAGCCATTTCTTCCCCTTGTCCTGTTTTAATGGCACTCTGGGGACAGCAGGGACTGTCCTAAGCCTCACTACATGGCTTCGTCACTCCTGTCAGCAGAGGCTCAGCTCTGGCCCAACTCTCAGCCCCACGGGTGCAGGCCCTGACCACACAGACACGGAGCAGTGCACAGTTACCAACAGAGCATTCCCCACACCCTACCCCGTAAGCTGCTTTTATTAAAAGAGCCAATGTCGGCTCGGCCTTTTTGTACTTAGAGAGGTCTCCCGCTTGCAGTCTGCTCGGGCCTTGGAGAAACAGATTCCTCTGTGTGATACCAAGTCAGCGCGCAGTTTACCAGGCAAAAAGTATTAGAATATCAATTATGCATTTTCAAAAATGATGCGCACTTAAGAAAATATTTTGCTTCTTTATATAGCTGAAAGCTTGAAAATAAAAGTTTTTGTTTTACATTAACTTTAGGATGTTTGGTTACAGACAATTTTTTACCAATATTTCCCTCTTCTCCTTAGTCCTTAATAGAAAAGTGTTTTCTATTGGGGGAAGAAAAACCCTAAACTGCATCAGATCACTAAATTCTGGAAGCCTCCACCTTTTACCTCCCAAGCTCACTTTCTTTTATAAATGCAGTATAAAGGCTATCAACAGACACAGGAAAAACATTGGCATACTCTAAGCAAGTAGCAAAAAGAAGTATCTTTTTGTAAGTTCCACAAAATATAGAGCAATATGACACTATAACACAATTTAAGGAATGTTTTCTCCCAGACTACTTTAGCGTTCCCAACCAGTTTAACCCAATGAACACTGCCAAAAGAGCTTCCCAGAGGCCTGGGGCTCCCAAACGCTGCCAAAACAGATGCCAGCGGCCTGCGGGTCCCCTCCTCCGGGTCCTGGGCTCGAGCCTGTTATGCTCCTCCTGCCTCAGGCAGAGGTGTAGAAGTACCTGGGCTTGGCATTGCCCAGCAGGTCATCTTCGTAGTTGGGCAGACAGCAGAAGAAGAAGGCGCAGCCGATCAGGATAATCGTGGCTGCCCAGCCGAAGCCATAGGCCCAGTTATAGATGTAGGTGACCGCAGGGTTGGCGTGAAGGTTGAAGGTCTGGGTGTACTTGACAGGGTAGATGACCAGGGAGATGATCTGGAACACAGCTATAGGGAAGAAAAAATACCCTAGAGTCTGAAAGCATGCACACATGCACAAAAGAAGCATGCTAACCACAGAGCCACTCCTCCTCCTGCTCCTCCTCCTGCTCTTCCTCCTCTTCCTCCTCCTCCTCCTCCTCTTCTTCCTCCCAACAATTCTTCCTGGAATCCCACCACTTTGGAGCCTGAGGCAGGAGGACTGCCATGAGTTTGGGGCCAGCTGGCTACACAGTAAGTTCAAGTCCAGCCTGAAATGCCTGGCAAGACTCTGTCTCAAAGTGAATGAATGGATGTGTTAACCAATTTGAAAAATGCTAAAGGGACTAGGAGTGTTTAGTTAATCATGAGCTATTAGATTAGCTATTTTAGGACCAGAAAGATAGCTGAAGGGACTAAAGCACCTGCTCAGACAGAGCACAGGTGTCAGGGTTTGATCAACAGCATGCCATGCCAGCCCCGCCCCCACCCCCCAGGGCACACTGAGGCGGCCATTGAAATTGGGTCTGGTGGCTCCTGCCTGCAATTCCAGCACTTGAGAGGCTGAAAACAGGAGGATCACAGAGTCTGATCTGTGGAGTGAGACCCTGTAGACCCTGAACTAAATACATAAAATTAAAAAATAAATAAATGAATAGATTAGCTATTTCATGTTGGCAGATACCTGGCACTGATAATATCAATCATATAAACTCACCACATGAAATGCAGATGGGACAGAGACGCTGATGAGTGTATTATTGTGGACGAAGGTACAGAACTATGTTGTGCAATAAAAGGAAGGTGTGGAATCTGACTGTTTGGCCTTTGCCCGTCCTGCACCACATGGAGTGAATGCATCCAGTGTTAAACAGCCCATAGACACAGGTGCACACCCTCATCTCCTTACTGATATGCAGCAAGGGAATGACTAAACAAGGCCATGAGTCCAGTGGGA
This sequence comes from Capromys pilorides, assembly GCA_004027915.1. Lineage (NCBI taxonomy): Eukaryota > Metazoa > Chordata > Mammalia > Rodentia > Capromyidae > Capromys > Capromys pilorides. The sequence continues at coordinate 13,856 of PVKN010015874.1, forward strand.
CTAGCAATGTGGGGACAGCCAGGAAGCCTGCAGAAGACCTGAGACTCTGAGAATAAACAGGAAGGAGATCCTGAGGGAGGCAAAGCCCTTCAAGCTGGGGAAGTGAATGAAACAAAGAAGTGGCCTGGTGCTTTGGGAAAGGGCCAGCAAGGGTAGGGAGGGCAGAGCGAATGTCAAGATGACTTCCAAGCTGGTATGAGTCCCAGGCTCACACTTCTCACCTTAGAGACATCGTCAGCAACTTTAAAATACATAAAATGTTACTAAAGATACTTCCACAGCCTTTTCAGTGAGCATGCGTGATATTACCAAGCTATAATGAACTATTCCATGTACTGTTAGGTTCTGCAGCCTTTTGCTTAAAATCTCCTGTGCACACTGCCATTTTGTTGCCACTCTTTTGTTTTTTAAGATAGGGTTTTAAAAAAAAAAAGACAGGCTCTCACTGCAGTTCAGGCTGGTCTTGAACTCACAGAGTACCCAGGCTGGCCTTGAACTTGTGTTGGTCTTCCTGTTTCAGCCTCCTGAGTGCTGGGATTATAGGTATGCGCCATACAACCACCACTCTTTCTACCATTGTACTTTTTTTCAACTAGCTCCACAGATAACCCCAAAAGTGAGCATTCTTTCTCCTCCTTTCCAATGGCTAGCCAGGCCAGCACACTGCTCAGCTGCTCCTGCTCCTCACCTGAAATGCTCTTCCTCTGTGGTAATCATGAAGGGCAAGCCTGAAGAAAGTCTTCAAACATTTCTCAACTTAATGCATATTTTAAGAGGCAAACTTACTGGATCAGATTGCCCTTTACTGCAAAACATTGTGTAAGACACAAAAATAATCCTTATCTGCACTGACCTCTAATTTGCCTGGCAATACGTGTGACGTGTGGTTTATCCATTTTGGTCCACCAGACATGAAATTTCCATAATGGTATGGATGAATTTCCACAAAACTTAAATGGAGGCAGCGCTCACTTTTCCTGATTTTAACCCAATTACAATAACTGCTACTGTGAAATAGATCTTAAAAACCAAGCAGGCTTTGTTCAGTATTATGATCACCACAACTATGGTGTGATTTCAAGATGTTTGATTCTTCTCTATTCACTTCTAAGTCTACTCGTCAGACTTTAAAAGAGAGAATGGATATTCAACAGCAAAGCAGAAACACAAGATCAGGCAAGACCTTCCAGCTTCTGATCTGCTACAGGACAACAGAGCTACTTTTCTACACAACCACAACCCCTGTCTGCCTGGACAATCTTAAGTAGCCCTCACTGTTTTAATGCTAAAAAGGAATAATGGGTTAAAAAATATATGCTAAGTTTACTCTTATTATGGTAAAATATTAATAGTATAATACTTAGCATTCTAATTTTCATAAGTGCATAATTTGGTGGTATTAGGAGCTTTTGCATTGTAGTGTAGCTATCGTTACAACCTGCATCCAAAATCTCCTTACCATTCACACATAAACATTATACCTACAAAAAATAACTCCATTCCCCAATTCCCAGTGCCACCTGGGGACTTCTGTTTGCCTATGGGAATTTGCTCTTCCAGGCAAACAAAGGGAATCATATGCAATTTGTCTTTCTGGGTCTGGCTTGTTCCGCTCGGCTTACAGATTTCAAGGTCTGTTGCTATGTAGCAAATGCTGCAGTTGCATTCCTCCTTACGGCTGTGCAACACTAACTGCATGCACACAGCGCACGTTGCGTGGCTACGCATCAGCTGGCCCACACTCTGGCTGCTGCTACCTTTGGGTTACCGGGAATAAGACTGCTGTGCCTATGGGCTGTGAGTCTGCGTCCAGCGTCCGGCTTTTAATTCCCGTGGATGCCTGCCTAGAAGTGGACCTGCCCAGCCACACAGAACTCATGAGGATTCGACTAAGGTCAAAGCCCTGGTATGCTATTTCTACTGGCATCTTGAGCAAGCACACACCTCTCCTGCAAGATAGGCAAAGGGAAGCTGCACCAGATGTGTTTCTGGGATAAAATCTATGTGTGCACTCGGAAAAACCAAACAGAAATGGAGGTAGGGCTCAATGCATGCGATTCCAAGCCTGTCCAAATTTTAAATTATTACTCAAAAGGCAAGCTTTGAAACTCGAGAAGCATAGAGTACACCTTGTTTGGAATCAAGAAGGACTTTCAGGTATACAGCACCTAGGATGGGCCTCACCTATCTGGCTGGGCCTCTCAGGGTCCTCCGTCCTCAGGCTCACACCTTTATCCCTGTCCTGTGGGACTGGCTCTGCACACAGAACCTTTTTAAGCTATGGAACGGGAGGAAAGTGGCCTTGTCTTGGCCCGGTGCTGATGTCCCAGGTCCCTGCAGTAGCAAGCTCGCAACACGCTCCCGGCTTACTTTCTCTTAAGCCCCACACCGCTAGTGGGATTTCAGCTTTGCTCCTGGGAACCCTGGCTGGTGTCTTGAAACATGAGCCTGGCTCTGGCCTGATCTGTGCCTTGGCCTCTTTTCGCCTCCTCAGAAAACCAGCTTTTGCATCTGAGTCCAGCTCTAAAGCTGACATTTCTGCCCTGGACAGGCGTTGCCCAAAATTTCCAATTATTCCTATTCCTAAACTCCCAGGTCTCATTTGGCACTAGAAATGGTTTAGCCTGAGTCCGGTCCCCTGCACAACCAGATTTCTTCCCTGAGTCAACCAACCCGGGCTCATCAGGATCACAGAACTCCCTCAACATGGGTCGGTTCTGCCTATTCAGGCCACCTTGGCACCAGGGCCAGGGAGCCAGGCTGGGGACCATGCCAGAGTGGTCCCTCGGTCAGGTGTCAGTGCTGTGGTCCGCAGGGGCACAGAGGGCAGCTCCGGTCCCTCTGCGGGGAGCACAGGACAGAGCACCGCACGGGAACCGACTTCCTACAATGCATCTCTGATCTGCGGGAGGCACACAGGAGGGACTGTGGCTGCTAGGCCTTACCTGCCAGGGCGAGGAGGCCTCCGATCACTCTCAGGAAGACTAGCATCTGGGGTCCGCAGAGGGCGAAGAAGGAGAGGATGAAGCAGATGAGCAGGATGATGAAGCCGCAGAACAGCATGGCCACCGACGCTCGCCCCCACGCTGCACAGAAGCGGAATCCAGAAATTAACCGAATGGGCACTCCAGACCTAAGCTGCTTACCACACGTCCACTGAGGCTGCGGGGAGCTACAGCACTAGAGATCCGGCCCAGGGACTTCTCGCTGACCCGCCTCCCTTGCACACCACTACACCTTCTTAAAAGGTTTCTTGCTAAGTTGAGTTGCCCTGGCTGGGCTCCAACTTGCGATCCTCCTGCCTCAGCCTCTCAGAGTTTTTGTTTTTGTTTTTTCCATCCCAACAGTTAAGTTTTGGTGAAGCAACAGTTTTTGTTCTGACAGTACTTAGGCATCTCTAGATATTGTGGGAAACTTGGCAGTTCTTGTGTCAGTAACAAACGTTGTGATTGAGTGATAAATTTCTCCCTTTGGTTTTTGGGCAAATGTTTATATCTCTGAATTGAAACTCCAGCTTCATTAAACTATTCCTCGTGTAGTAAACTTGCATATAAGTAGGTTTATTTATGTAAAAGATTTGTGCAGTTTCTAACACAACACAGCCATAATAAACACTTTTGATATCGAACAACTGAAATTGCAAACTGTTTAGGAAATGTTTCAAATACCTTTAAGGATCTTTGTTTTATTTTTTTTATTATTATTATTATTTTTGGATCTTTGTTTTATATTAAGGTTTGATTTTGTGTAAAAATAACAATTGGAAGCAGCAACTATTTATGACTAGGCAGAGATGCTATGTAACACAATTTAATTGTAGAGAAAAAAAAATGATTCTAAAAGTTTGTAACAAAAACCTCTTGAAATTTCTGCTTAAATTTTATTATTTTTGTTTAAAAAAAAAAAACACATTTATTTACTTGGTACACGGGTCTCGCTGTGCAGCTCGGACTCATAGTGGTCCTCATGTCACAACTTCCCCAGCGCTGGGATTACAGATGTGCACTACCGCACCTGGTTTTGGTGGCCGGGGCAGCAGGGCACGCGGTACCAGGGATAAAACCTGGATCTTTGTGTTTTCCAGGCAAATGCTTAGATCTCTGAGCTATCTCCCCAGCCTCACTGCCTAAATTTTTTTAAGGTTGTGTGTGTGTGTGTGTGTGTTTGTGTGTGTGCAGGATCTCGTAGCAATCTTTCTGATTTCTGCCTCTCTAGTGCTGGGATTACAGGCGTGTACCATCACGCTTGGACTCCATAGCCAGCTCAGTATGCCTAGGGGCAGGGCCAGCATACCAGGTAGTTCCAGAGATCAAATCCTGGTCCAGAAGAGCTTACCTAATCTGCCTAAATTTTAATTTCTGATG